>VWZD01012352.1:2699-22477 GCA_013396695.1 Sakesphorus luctuosus
ACACATATATACATATTCACACATATATACACATATATATATTTAGTCTTCCTTTTCTCCTTTTGTCTCTGCTCTCCTTTCTCAATCTTTCCCTCACCATCTTTCCTCTCTCTTTCTTTCCCATGAAGAATCCAGCTGAGCAAGTTATGATTCAGAACTTTTTAAAAATCCAATCTTTTACTCTGTTAAAGGTCCCTGTTGAGTTTTTGTTGAATTCCTTAATTGTCTGGTTACTTATGAAATCACTGACTATGTTTCTGTGAATAATGCATGCATAACTGAATTCTTTAAAGCCATACTTTCTTGGTGATTAAGCTCTTTTCTTCCTTTAAATCTCATTGCAGGGGAGCTAACTTCTAGTGAGAACATACTTTTTTTTTTCCTTAAATGTACCTTCAGAGTGAAATAAAGATTAACATTTTTTTAGCTGACTTCACAAAAATTATACCCATTCACTTCAGAAAACCCAGCTTCATGATCAAAATTAAGTCAAGTCAATCGTCCCCTAGGTACACTTCACTATTTCACCCATCTTTTTTCTACTATTATTAATCATAATTAATTTATCTTATAAAATAATAAACAACAATTCTGCTCAGGGCTGCTACACCGCAGTACCATAATTAATAATCAAAACATTCTGGAAGCATAATAGTAAAAAAACTTAAAGACCACTTTGTGTTTGACATTTGTGGGGGAGTAGGAAGAACAGTGGGCAGCCACAATGGCAGGCAATTGCTTTGATATGTATTAAGTTCCCTATTCTTTGGAAACCTGGCCCGGGGAGTGATAGATATGAATGCTTTGGAATTCAACACAGTTTCCTCTTTGTCTCTTTGCATAGCTGAGACCAGTCTGAAGTGTTTTTCTTTTTTCTTTTTTTTTTCTTTCTCTATACACTGGATTACATTATTGCTCTTTGTGCCACTCCAAGAAATCAAACATTCAAAACCAGCTCTGGGAGCCTCTGTAAGAAGCTAACTTTCATTTAAGGAGCAGAAGTTGATAGGAACCAGGAAACATGGGAACTAAACAAAGAAAATGACATTTCCATGGTATATGCAGAAGTAAGTAGATTTACTGTTGGACAATATGGGAAATACCAGATATCTGGGTTACGCTTACCATACTACTCACAAAAATTTAGAATGCTGGCTGAAAACATGCAAAAACTGTGGAGATATACACACTCACACAGTGAAGACTGAAACATATTTGCTGAAAATATCCCAGAGAGGTCATGGTTTATTGATGTCATATTTCCAGCTTGCTTTCTTGTTTTTCAAACTATTTTTTACCATCAAGAACTACTCATCTGTGGTGTGTATAAGTACACTGTAGAACATACTGAGTTGACTGCAAAGATGTGTTGCACTTAAAAGGTACCTGAGCTGACCTGAATGATCTGGAAGGACTGACTGCTAACCATGTATAGGTATGGTAACTGAGAGCACTGCATGTCTATAGAGTTATGTTTTCAGCATGAAAAGCACAACCTTCAGGAGTTTAGCATCAGATTCTGAGACAAATGACTCTCATTTAAGACTTACTGATTATTAGAGCATTTGCCAATTGTGATTGGCAAATGAAAGCAACATGAAGAATGAAAACAAACTTCTTGAAATGCAGAGTAAAGACAAATCTCTGTCACAAAATTTTTGTCAATAACTCAGTTGTTTGAGTTTACCTTTTTTCCTTATTCCTTTATTTGTTTGTTTGTTTGTTTATTTAAACAAGTAAATCTGCCTAACCTTAGTGATGGCTATTATTTTAGTAATGCAGCTCAGAATCTCTACAAAACATGATTTATTTCATTTATGCTTTGAAAAACTAGAAGAGTCTCTAGTAGTAAATCTATATCCAAACATCATTAAAGTGGTCAAGTGTCTACTTTTGTGCCTGGCAAACAGGAACCAGAATGCTGGCATTACATTACACAACTGAACAAAATGGGAGAAGTGGCCAATCTCAGAACCAGAATGTTGACCCCAGTTTTCCTTGAGCTCTTTGAACTGACAGCAGCTTCCCTCTTGATCACTTTATACACCTCTTTCTCCTGAAACAGCTTCTCTGATGAGGTTGCTGGTGTGAAGTGGGAAGGCTGTGGATCCATGAATGTCCTATGCTGTCAACAGCATCACAGTTTCAATGTGCCTGTTCCTCAAAGGGTATGGAAATACCAAAATTAGAATTTAGTTGCTCTCAGCTCTGCTGCATGGAGAATGTGGGAGGATGTTAATTTTGAGGCTCTATTACTCATAGAAAAGACTTCTGTACAAAGAGATGACCAATTCTCTTATATTCAAGCTAATCTGTATAAAGATATTTTCTACATTTTCTAATAAAATGTGAAGTTGAAAAAAAAAGACAAACAAGCAAGTTGAGCAAGCCAAAATTAATTCGTGTATCTCTACAGAATTACAGATACTTCAACAAGTTATATTAACAAACATTGGGCATGTGTTACAGAAGCACAGGGACACCCTTTAAGGTGAAAAGGGTGGAACTGCTTCAAGAAAATCAAACTGCAGTGGCCAATATTCCCACCATTCAGCAACAGGCACTGCTTAGATCCTGAGAGACCCTTTCTCAAACACAAGTAGAATCTGAAACAGATAATATAATACAGTTTAATTTATGACACCTTGGGAGGTTTAGTGAAAAGTGTTTCACTTTTTGTGTTGTACTGTTATGAAATCAATGTTCCCAAAAGCAACTCCAATTATTAGTGAGAGAATATGGCTTTAGACAGACTAGAGAGAAAACAGTGGGAGAAAATTGTGAATAAAAATTAAAATACTGGAAATGAAATATCTTTCAGAAATAAAATGAAAAAACAGCTAGAAGATAAGATGGCTCAGTGCTTCATTCTGGAAAGGACACTGAAAATGCAAAGGCTAATATTTATGATGAACAGAAAAGAGTAGATTCACTTTCCTTAATCTGCTACTCTGACCCTGAAGCTTTATTTCAGATTACATGCCAATTTGGATGTCGTTTGTTTCTATATGTATTTATATAATTTCCATAAATGTAAATACAGTCCCCTCTACAGACATTTCTTTTTTTTAAAGGTGTATGTCTCTATTTCTGCTTTCCAAAATGGGACAAAATGAGCTTCCAGATGAGAGTGTTTGATTGTGCAATTTAGGCTAGCTTCTGTTAAAATAAGTCTCTAGGGTCCATAGTCATGTTCTTCCATTAAGATCTGGACTGAGATTTTACCAATGTTATCTCAGACTGAAGCTTTGTTACAGAATATATGGCTATTCTTCAAAAAAAGTAGACACTGGAAAGTTCTGATCTTGTAAATAATCCTTTAACTTGCCCCTATGTGGTGCATGTCTCTGAATGTTAGTTTGCATGAAGATTTTACCGACAATACCACAAACCTTGAATGTGTTTTTAAGATTTTACTACCACCAAAATCGATCACAGGTAAACTGTTTCATTTTGGTGAGTTCTCTGATTGAAATCAGGCTTATTGCTGGGAATTGATTTTAAAGGCAATAAATTCAGGTTATAAAGAGGCTTTTTCCATTTATTTATTCTATTATCTATCTATCTATCTATCTATCTATCTATCTATCTATCTATTAGATAGGAAATGCAATATTTTAAAGGTCACCCTTTAAAGTAAGTGTTATAAAACAGATCTCAGACTAGGAAATGTAAAACATTCTTTGGAATATCCATTAATGTTTATACTGGTTTAGGGGGTGTTATATTAGTTACTTCATTAGTTTCCACTACTGATACTGTCATTGTAGTCAGCTATTACAGGCTGTTGTAACACAAGGGAAAAGAAATGTCTGAGCACACTTCACTTGTGATGAGACTTTCACATCACATGGCAGTGCAAGGTTTCCTCTTTGCTCTTCAGGCATCCGAAAAAAAGTTGATTTTTGACTAATATTTCTTCCATGCCTTCTCACTGGAGAAAATAGTAAACTGCATCAAGCTGTCTCTTATACGCATTATTAGTTTGAGGCAGAGGTGCATGAGAAAAGCTCGATGCAAAAGATGCTCCCATATACTCAGTATAACCGGTAGATTTTTTTAAAATGTTTTGTCTCTTCAATATGGAACTTAAGCACTCACAAGAAAGTAATAACAAACAAACCAAAATAAAGCTATCTCTGAGTATCTAGAGGAAAGGCAAAGTCTTGTAGAGACTTAATTTGTGCAGTACAAACTCTAACCTACTAGAAACTAGTTGAAATTTCTGAATTGGAACCCATATCTTTGCAAACAAAATTATGTCTCTGTAATGTCAGCTTAAACACTGGGCATCAACTGTAAGTGCTTCTGCACTTTATGAAAATTGAAGTTGTGATGCATCATGCCCTGTTCAGTTGTACTCGCTCTCTACCATAATAAACCACAGTAACACAAAATATATATGCAATAAAAAAATATGATAACCCTTTTCGTCGCCGTCTTTTTTTTTTTTTTTTTAAACAACTGCATTCTGATACATTCCTGCTGCATAGGATGGTCTCAGACGATATCACATGAACATAAGAAGCCCAATTGTCTATGAAGACCTGTCCCGGTGTCTCTAAAATAGATACAGAATTTCTTCTGTGCTCCTCAGTTGTTTTGGGATTTATTCTTAATTCAAGTGTGCTTCAAATAATTTATAGAGTTTTCTAACAGATTCAACATTTCAATGAAAATGCTGGGTAAATAGCCAACATTCAATAATTGCAATTTATTGTGCGTCTGGGGTTTTCCCTTGGTTGGTTTTTTTTTTTTTTGTTGGTTGGTTTGTTTGTTTGTTTTTTGAGGGAGTGCAGGTAACAATGCCAGGTACTAGTGATCTATGTTTTACAGTATTTCTCCAACTGTGTGTGCATTGTCCTGAGTATTGAGGCATGCCCAGTGGTTCACTACCTCTGTGATCTGACTCAGATTTCCATAGCCCTTGGCATACTAATGCAAATGCTTGATTCTTTAAACTCCGTAGTTCAATTCATCCCTGTGTTATTTTTTGAAACAACCAGTTTGTCATCTGTTTACACAATGTGGAAATGCATTTTAATTGCCTCACATAAAATTATGACAAAGTACTTTATCTTCTTTTTTTAGCCTTAACAGCAGTGTTCAAGCTTACATTGCAAAGATTTTTCATTAAAAATTCTTTTAGACTAGAGTATATTGGGCTGGCTGGCTCCCCTCCAGTAAAGGAAAAGAGAAAAATACTGAAAAAGCTCCTTGTCAGTGCTTGATGGGTCTCATCTATTGATTATTTTTGTTTAACCCAGGGTAGTGTTGTTCCATATACAGCAGTCTAGTCTTCTTTATAACTTTCTGATAAAACTTAAAGTTTAAAAACCTTGATAATTCTGTTGTAACTTACAGTCAGTGGGAGAGCTAAGGTTTTTTTTAGACTAGACAGACCTTTTTTCCCCTCTCTTTTTCTGTCTTTTTTTGTTCTCAGTCTCATGCCTTCAATAACAGCAGTGGAAATTGAATGCAGGAAAATATTCGGTCTCAGATGATGTAGGACAAGGATCAGTGACCTGAGGCTAAGGAAGGAAATGTTTAGGCTAGACATTAAGAAAAGATTTTGAACTGTATGGGCCAAACAGCTAAACTCCTGAGGGAGGCTGTGAAAGCTACATCAGCACAGTTATCAGAGGTCAGGTAGGACACTAACAGGGGGTTCAACGTAATGAAAACAAAATTTTCTCATAACTTTGTCCCCCATTTCACAATGAATTCGTGCTGTTTTTTGACTCCTATATACAGTCTGACAAACACAGATGTCTACTTTTCTTTTCAGGACTGACTGCCACACAATCATCTTGCCTTCTCACACAAAGCTGACTCCAGCTAAACTATATGAAATATAATCATTTCAGCGTGATGCTTTTACTCATGTTGAGTCTTAAATTTTACTCTAAAACAGTTTTTGGCAATCACAGTTCATATGTGCGGTTAATGCATATTTTTATTTGTGTGAAACTAGATTTAAAGGTGGCAAACTTCTGGAGTGATAGTGAAGCTACAAATACTGACTTGCTTTCTCACTCAAACCTATCTTTGGGTGCTGGAATTATAAGTTTTGCATGCTTAAAATATCAGCTGGGAGCTCTAGGCTTGGCAAGTTTTTGAAGACTGCATGAAAAATCAGAAAAGACTTTGCTCATGAGGACAAACCAAAGAACGTGACTTGGGCACCATGAATATCTCATCTAAAAGCTGTTAAGATTGATCCTGGTAGGTGATGCCAATACTATGAGAGGCATAAGTTAACCATAAGTCATAGAATAATTTAGGTTAAACGAGCTTAAAGAGCATCTAGTTCCAAAGCCCTTGCCATGGTCAGGGACACCTTTTCTGGACCAGGTTGCTCAGAGACTCATCCAACCTGGCTTATCTCAACAAAATTTTGAGACAAGTATTAAAGAAAGAGCAGAGCTTTGGAAGAGGTCTTTCAATGTTTTCTAAAAATCATCAGATGTGGTATTAATTGAATCCTCTCCGATGTTTGGGGTTTTTATTTCTATTTGGGTTTCTTAAAAAGTATTTTTTTAATGTAGTTTGTCTACAAGCTTATGAAATTTGCTCTTGAATGAGCACTGGAAACCGAAGTTATATAGTACACAGAGTATAGATTTAACTTGCTTTCCTCACGCTTCCTTGACTTTCAAGCACACCTGCTACAAATTCCATTTGTGGAATGGAATACATCAATAATTCAGAAACTTTGCACCAGATTTTGTGGCTCATCTGCCATATGGAGAAATGTTAAATGAAGAGGTTAAGGAAGAAACATTTGTATAATTTTCATGTATTTCATAGCTAAACCAACTCTCATACTGTGAGGCTGATGTATTAATCATCTAGTACTGTGTCTGCTTTAGAAACACTCTGAACCAAGCAAACTTCAAAGGGGTGAACAGATTTTACATGTGCTGAATTTTAATTGGTATGGTGTCATTTCATGATATTATAGTTCTACCTATTTATAGAAGTATCTGATTGCACATCACAAGAATATTTCATGTCAAACTGCTTAGGATAATATTTCATTATAATGCCCACTGATTTCCTTTGAGATAGAGAAGAAGCAAATAAATATACTAAAATGTTGTTAAGGCACCACATTTAAACAAAACATAGCAACAAATCCTGCTACCAACAATTTGGATTGGGCAGTAATAAGAAAGCTGTGTTTCAGCACCACGACTTGGGCTGACTTACTAAATTTGGTTCTTACTCTAGACATACTGTCTTCTATCGTCTATTAGAATGTCAAAAAAAGTAACAAACAAACTCTGCAAAACCAAAACAAAAATCCCCCCCCCCCCCCTCAAAAAACCTTTTGAGAAACAAAATAAGGACATGACATGTGTCCAAGAGTTGAACTCAGATGTCTGATCGGTTGCATCTTATTGAACTACGTGGACAAGATGAAAGGTGCTAAAATAATACAGCTTGAGAATATTATCAAGGGAAGGAAGGAGAAACTAAAGCTGACATCATGGAAGGGTCCAAAAAGAATTCTTTCTAATGAAATTTGAATACTCAAATATTTTTACTTGTATACTCTCTTCTATTCAGTTTGTTGATCTTAATGGGCTTTTAACATTTTCTTTAGTAGTTAAAAAAAAAAAAAGAAACAGTGACATCTTTTTCTTGTTTGATGAATCCATGCAGCAAAAAGGGGAGTAGTAGCTCAAAAAACCCAAACCCAACAAAACAAAAATCAAACAAACAAAAAAACACCAAAAACCCTCCAAAACATGTACATATATGTGCAAAGTTCTCCCTTACACAACCTCAAATGCCCCAGTTGTAAGATAACAGTGGATTCTGAAAAAATGTTTGCATGCTCTGGCTAAATTAGCTGCCACTTTATCAGTGCCCATAAGAGCTTTATATCACTGCTTTCACTCCTAGCTGTCATTGTGCTCTGCGGTTCACCATTTATCTCAGGTTTTGGAATATTATACAAATCTTTATCCTGTCCCTAGGGAGATAAGTGGGAGTGAAATATGTAAATTGATTACCACAATATTCCTGACCTATACTAACTGACCTCCACAACACCCAGATAAAGACACATACCTGACAACACTCTGTAGCATTCCTCAGAATAACAAACAAAGATCTTGTGATTTTAGGCCCACTTAAAATATTATTGTGTCAGCCCTTCAAATCTTTTCATTGCACAAAATACACTGAGAAATGCTTCCTTCAAATGTATCTCTACCCTTCACTGGAGAAACCTCATCTAGGGGCGGATCTTAATTATATGGTAGAAGGGATGAATGAATAGAAGGTGAAATTCAAGAACAAAAACAAATTCAAGGCATTCCTCAAACACTATTTTGGAATCAATTTTGGAAGTAGGACTCCTGCCCTTATAATGTAATTGGTCTTTTCTCCTTATAATTTATGATTGCTGAAGAAAATTACAATTTAGAGAACAGACACATTTTTTGTCTCATAATCTCATGCAGTCATAGGTTTTATATTTTTTCTTTGTTTCTGTTTTGTCTGAATTTTTAAAACTATAAATATATTTAAAAAGTAACAATCAATAAACTTTGAATATTTTTAAATAGTTCAAGCCAATTGTGGGAGATGGGCTCAGAGAAAACATTATTTTGGCTTAAAAGAAATTACTTTCTGAGTAGAAATCATCCACAATTTTCCTCGTAATGGATGAGCAGTGACTTTCATAAAAAAAAAATTGACCTCATCTTCAGTTCCTTTGCTAACTCTTTACCTTGGGAAAGAATCTGGAGCAAGTAACAGGTTCCCAATATAACACAATAAAACAAAAATTGAGGTAAAGGTAAGCCAGCATATTGAATCTTAAAAGGTAGTTCTGAATCTTGGCAATGTTTTCAATCATGCAGGATGCTGAAAGATACCTTACTCTGTCTTTCAATTAATTTGTTTAAATAAAGATGAAGAGATTTGAACTAAATGCAGAACTGTTACAACAAATGTATGAATTGCATTATGGACAATTCACACGTTCAAGAACAGTGATGAACAGTTCAGGTTGGAAGGGAACTTAGAACCTCTCTAGCTCACTTTCCTGCTTAAATTGCCACCTACTATGTGATTAGACCACGTTGCTCAGGGTTTTGACCAGTTACGTCTTGAAAACCTTTGAAGACTCAGACTGCGCTACTTCTGAGCAATTTGCTCCACTGCTTGGTAGTCCTCATAGTGAAGCTATTTTGAATAGCTGTTAAATGCATAAAGATATACTTAGGATAGGGGAAACTGCAGCTAAATAAGATGGGATTTGATTTATAAGAGCATATTATTTAACTGTTATTGTCCCGTAAACTCATAAAATGCTGGTGATATGTGGCAAGACATTGCTGCCTGGATAGAGATGTTTACTGTGAGAGTCCAACATATAGATGCCCTTATGAATTTTTTCAGTTCTGGATTCTGCCTTGAATGATCTGAGTAACATAAAGATCAATGACCAACATTTGTGAATGCTTTTTTCCTCCATAAAAGCTTAACTTAGATTATAATGCAGGGGGAATCAATACCGAAATCCTTTTTGGTTTATTGGGTTTTTTTGGTAGGCAGGTGGTAGCAACAGATGGAAGATACATTTATTACCTTGTATATCTTCATCAGTATGTGATCAAGACCTCTGGATTAGGAAAAGACTCAGTTTAAATATGTTACTTTGGAAAACATTCAAAAGCTTTACACCAAGCATCTAGCACTTCCAAATTATGAGCCTTCACAGTTACTCAGGTAAAAACCTGAATGTTTAAAACAGCTGGTCAACAAATCTTGTACCAAGAATGTGATCCAAGATTTCACTACTTGAAATTGCTACAATTTCATCAGTATTCATATTTTCTATTTTTCCTGAGTTAAAACCATCTTTGAAACACACAGCAAAAAGTTCAAATAAACACCAAGACATCCTATATATTTAGAAATCTCACTAAAATTGTGTAAATAGTGGCAAAAATGTGGATTTTACAAATGAGCTTATTATTTAAAAGAAAGAGTAACATTTCACAAAGACATAAGTGAGACCACTTTTTTATTATTATTGATTTTAAGTAAACTTACTGTGAAATACCTGGCCACCTATTTGCAGATATTATGGTTTCCACCTATATTTGCTTAAAAAGCCAGTGACATACTGTTAATCAGAATGAACATCTTTCTAAAAGCAGTCTGGGGCAATAGGTTAGACAGAACTGCGATAAGAATATAGTTCAGATGCTGTTAACTTTTCTGGGCAGTTGCTGGGTAGAAGAATCTTTAGGCTGCATGTGAGAGAGCTGTTAAAGAATGGACTACAGTGAGTTTGCAGTGCAACAAGTTTCTTTGTGTGGCTGTTTGTACTACAGACTAAACTCTGCAGTGCAACACTGAAAGACCACAAGTAAGCACACATGCAGTACTAGTTATGAGCTGGTAAAACACTGATGCCTGAACTTTTCCATACTAAGACTCCTTGCAAAATAAAAGAAAGTGTCCTGGTGAGACAATGGATTGAAGAGTAGCTTCCCCAAGAGACAGGGAGCACCACCACTTGAAAAACTTGAAAACTGAAGACTGAACAAAACATCAGGAAAGGTAGTTATGAGTTGGTCCTCATTCTTGATAGTTGCTCTTTTCTCCTCTGTGTTCTGTGGTTGACTTAGCACACTAGTGTAATAGTCCTGCTTGTGGTAATGTTGCTCTGGGTTGAAGTAAGTAAACTTGCAGAGCAGGTACAATTAGAATTGCCCTTACGGTGCACAGCAGCACCATCAGTTTTAGTAAGAAGGTGCTGCCCTTTTATATACATTTCAGATAATTAGCAGAGTTGGCTTACTAGAGTAGTTACCTTTACCTTCTAATATTAATTTAAATGTATAAATACAGACGAGATTATATATGTATTTATTAAGTACTATATAACAAAAAAGAGGAAAAAGTATAGAAAACATTAGATCTGTCTGAACTGTTGTGCACTTCAGGGCTGAATTCAGGTGCCTAAGAATTTTGGAATACAGTATTTTAAAGTGCAATGTACGTTAGCACTTCAATTAACTCAAAAGAGCTCACCTGACTGCCTCACATAGACTGACATCTTAAGGCCTCAGATAGTCTTTCAAGATACAACAGTGGGTTTGAACTCTCCTTAGCACAAGAAAACCCATGCCAGTCAAAGTCTGTGATTTTCTGAAGTCTATTGTTTAAATAAAACTCGACTCTGCTGAGCAAGGTATTCACAGACAGATCTGGCTCAAATTCAAGAAACCAAGAATGTTGAAGCTTGTTTTCCTTACCGGTAGAGAACTGTATCTCTATAGATGAGATGTTGTCCTACCAAGTTAAAGAAGCTGGCTATGGTCCAAATCAAACACCCCTCGAAGACCCTCTATTTGGCATCTTCACTACACTATAGAAAAATCCAAGAGCAAGACAAAATTAAGGAAGTCATGATGTTTTAGAGATCTGAAAAAGCTTGATAAAACCCATGACCTGCCTGCTTTTGTGTATGGAATATTAGACAGAAAGTCCAACTGTGAAGAAATCTGAAGCATTGCTCCCAAAGGTGAATGAACCTGGCTAGTTTCCCGGGTATACATTGGAAATAGCTGCACAGTGAAAGCCTGTTTAAGATTTTTTCTTACTGGCATTTATATGATTATGTATTTAGAACTCTATTAACACAGACACTAATTCACTGGGAATGAACTAATCCCACTTCACACTTTGAATTTATGGTTAGTGCCAGAGATTGTAGGCTTAGTTACAGGATTTTATGGAGCAGGCAGTCTGTCATTCATACATTTATTTCTGGTGGTGCTGATGGGGATTGGTAGAAAATTTGTAAGAAGGTTAATCCCATATATTTAGCAATAAAACAGATTGTACCAACTTGTTACAAGTTCTTCTTGCTTTCTCTATATGCTTTCATTGTCCAGACCTCAACAGATCAGTAAGGAGTACTCTTTGAAGAAAGGATACTGTGAAAGAAAATTAAAAATAGAGGAAATAACATTGTAAGGGAGATACAGAAATGACAAAAGAATGCAAAAGTAGTATGTTAGATGGTTTCTTGGTTTAGGCTTCATTTTGTCTTCTAGGAGTAGAACTCTTGGTTTACTGCAGGAATAGTCTTTTGTCTCTGCACAACAATACAGAAGGCATTCAGCACATTTAATGAATCTTTCTGAGTTTCTAGGAATAACTGCTTAGGTAGACATAGAAGCTATTGTAGTTCTCTATGCAAAAAGGAATAAAGCCTTCATTACATGTAGAAACTCTGCATATAATAACTCATTGCCATTAGTGGACACCTTATCATTGCAAAAAAGACCCATGAGGAAATAAAATGTGAGTTATTAAACAGACCAAAAACTGTTTTGATGCTCTTAAATTCATATACACTTTGTATATAATGTTTGTATACTGTTTGTATGTTTTGTGTATTGGCGCTAGTGAACTTTTTTGTTTCTAGATATCCATGCCTCTCCTTCAAAACTATTTGGTAGAATTCTCAGTGACAAAACACAATAATCGTATGTTTAATTCTCCTTTGTTTCTAGATCTGAGCCTTTTGCTTTAAGGGGAATGTTTTGTGGGCTGAACCTGCTACTTGAAATCTGTGCTTTTCCATTAGCTCAGTCCTCCACATCTTAGCAGATAAACCACAAAGCGATGTATTAGAGGCAACGACTTACTAGGTCCTTAACTACATCTTGTTAAGTGATAACCATGGTCAAGTAGTATTGTATCAGCACAATGTCAAGAAAGAAAAGTCTGGTTCTTTCACCAAAATGAACTGCAAAAGTGGGAAAGCATACTTTTGTTAGATTACTAGTTCATCTGGCAGTTTACTTTCTTACATAAAATTACTTCCTAAACCAGTAAAATGCTACTATATCACAAGCCTCACATACCATTTCTGGATTCACAGAACCACAGACTCACATCATATGCTGAGTTGGAAGGCACCCACAAGGATTATAAAGTCCAACCTTTAGCCCTGTCAGTACCATCCCCAGGAGTCGCACCACGTGCCTGAGAGGAGCACTCAAATACTTGAACTCTGTCAGGCTTGGTGTTGTGGCCACTTCCCTGGGGAGCTTATTCCAGTGCCCAAACACCCTCTGGGTGAAGAACTTTTTTCTAATATTCGACTTAAATCTCTCCTGACACAACTTCAGGCAATTTCTTCAAGTCCTGTCACTGGTTCACGAGAGAGGAGATCAGTACCTGCCCCACTTTCTTCCCCTCACAAGGAAGTTGTAACTGCAATGAAGTGACCACAGCTGCTCCTCATACAGCTTCCCCTCAAGGCCCTTCACCATCTTTGTTGCCCTTCTTTGGACACTCTCCAATAGTTTAAAATCTTTCCTATCTTGTGATGCCCAGAACTGCACACAATATTCAAGGTGAGGCCTCCCCAGTGCATAGCAGAGTGGGACAAACCCCTCCCCCAGTTGGCTGGTGACGATTTGCCTGATGCCCCCCATTGCGTTCTCATTTGATGAAATTTGGAAAAGAAAAAAGTTGGTTCAAAAGGTCTGAGTAGTTAACTTTTATTATATCAACACTACTTTAGGTATAATTAAACATAAGACAACAATTACAGAGTTGGAAGAAGGATAGATTCTTTTCTTCCCATGTTTTTTTCCTGCACAGCTGACCTTAATTCCAGAAAATACTGTGCTGTGGTTTATCCTTTACTGCTTAGTTGGGAACTTGGGACATTGAAATTCTCTTTAATATCGCACAGAATGAGCTTGTGTTGAACTTGGGTGTGAAAATAAAGAAACTTGTCTGTGTAAGTGCATAGAATTCCTGAAAGGAATTTGAGAAGGAATCTGAACATCAAAGTCGTGGATAAAGACTGATTTACTATCCCAATCTTTAAGTGATGAGGTTTGAAATCAGAGGACTAAAATTTAATTTTCAGGTTATCTTGGATTAACCATGGTTAGAAATTATTGTTTCTGGGAAGTCATTAAACTCCTGTTACAAGAAGCAGACTTTGTAGTGACAGATTTATCTGGATGGAAAAAAAAAGGGGCAATCCAATAATAGATTTCAAAACAGACATATTTAAAGCATAGTTACATATAGATATTATTTACAGAAATAACCTCCCTGTAGTGGCACCACTGAGAATCAAATAGTGCTATGAAATCTAACTATGCACACCTTTATAAAACATTCTGCATTCATGAAATTTTATGCCCATAGGTAGAAAAAAAAAGTCTTACCTATTACATACAGTGTTGTATCTTTGCTGAGATAGAAAACCCACGTCTGTTTCTGTGTGTTTCATGTTCCAGTTCTTCAATTCATTCCAACAGCAGAGGTAAAGTTCATGTTTAGCTAAAATATTGCTTAAGTAACTAAAACCAGCTAAAAAACCACTCTGCAGCAAACCAGGTTTGTAATATACACGTGTTATCCAGCATGAAGTGGTATTGAAAGTTCACATTGACCTTGCTTTACAATGCTATAAGTAGAGTTATAGCAATAAATGACAATATACCATTTTACAAATAGAAAATTTAGTGCTAAATGTTCATGAGGTTTACACACAAAGTTTCTTTAAAATGAACACCTGTCAGTGTTTTTCATAAAAATGCACCCTGTATAGTTGATATAAATCCCATAAAATTTTGAAAGAGTTTTGAAAATTGTTTCAAATATCTTGTTCATCTCAACTTTATAACAGATAAGCAAACTAAACCAGGAAGGAAGAAAAGGTCCTCAATGATTCTCTTTCCAGAGGGAATCATTTCCAGCTACATGATTACCATAAAAGTTCATGAGCCCAAATGCAAGTGTATATACTGATCTGAAAGTTGTAATTCTCCATTTTCAGCTAACATAAAGCTCCTCTAAGCACCTTTGCAAAATTATGAATACAGTGGCATGAATTGCTAAGCCGTGGCAAGAAAAACAAACTGAAACCTATTTTTTCAATCAAAACAAATAAAAGCAAAAATGTATTGATTATAACATCATTTTTGACTTTATCACTCCACCAGCTAACAAACAACCTTCATTCTGTTTGGTCATACACTTTATTGCATGTGTTTGGTTTTTTAAACTTAAATAATATTTTGGTAAATTTCTAAATGTTTCCTTTGCATATTGAAATCATGGATAGTCTAATTCTTATTAAACTTTTGAAACAGCATGCTTTGCATGTATGAAGCCTCAGCTGTCAATCTGAAGCAGTGATAAAGTCTTTATCCTTAAAATTGCCTTTAATAAAAAACAAGAACTTTTTTACTCAATGTTTTGGGTTAGGATGATTCTGGAGGGGAAAGCACATGACATGTAGCTTTAGAAAAGAAAATTGGAATGTATTTGAAGTTGCTCATGGCTTATAATGTCAAAAAGAGTCCGAAGGGAGGCGCATCAGTGGGCAGACTGCAGGGGAGATGGTCATAAGTGCAGAGTAAAGGCAATCTATCATTTGGCTTCACAGTTAATCACAGTCCTGCCTGTCTGTGTTTCTGTGGTCCTGATGCTGCACAACTGCAATCTAAATAATATTTTGTCTTTCATGTAAATAGAAGTAGGGACATATTTAATCGGCCTGCTATAGTACCATAGTCTGTGTAAACAATGTAAAACTTAGCTCAATATTTCCTCCTTCCCTTTATGCAGTTCAGATCTTCTCTCAACAAACTTGGTGTTTTTAATCCACAAGGTAGTTGGAAAGGCTAAATATTTTGTTTTGTTTGTTAGGCTTTTTTTCACTGGTTGCATTTATAGACGTAGGCTTAAAATCCTGAAAATTTCCAAATATATTCTAAAATGATTCAGCAAAAGGACTCAGAAGAAAGAGTGGAAAGAAAATCACATTTTTAGGATTGTTAGAAAATAACTTTATCAAAATGCCACTACCATTGACTAAAGGCAACAGATTTTCAAAATTACAGTTATGTCTGAAAATTATATATGCACAAACTAACTCATTCAGGTCAAATGAATAGCACATGAATGTTTACAATGGTGGTCAGTTTATCTGTGATGAAAAGAAAGGAATCAAATACAGCCATAAAGAATGTTAAATTGAACATTCAGTAATACAGAGAACTGATTTTAAGCTCCTCAGGAAAACCTAAAGATTTGACACATATAAACAACTCTTAATACTGCATCTTTTAAAACATGATAGCACAGACACACAGTCCATCAGCTTGTTACAATCTGTTTGAGCCATATCAGCCCATATGATTACGGTCCAAAGAATTTAGGTGAATGAGATAAAAAAAAAGAAAAGCAATAAAAGAAAAAGAGTGTAAAAAAGATATGGAGCAAAAGGGAAACCAAAGAAGTGTTCTCAAATTGTAAGAAAGCGTGATTTGAAACCGCTTTTGCTGATTGTAGGGAACGAACTACTCCCCAACAACAATTATGGAGGTCCATTGTGCTTATTTTTTTTTCCACTCCCAGCGGGTGGTGGGAGGAAAGATTTGATTTAGCTATGAATAACATTCTCCCATAGGAAGCATTGAAAGCATTAATAAATGTTTATTGAATTGTATTTTCAGAAAAATGTACAAGAAAATTGTCTCAAGGTATATGACAAAAATCCCATTTTGCCTATAAACAGGAAAGAAGAATTGCTTCACTTCCAGCTTTATGTGAGACTGTATGTTTGCTTTTAGAATCTGAAGGCAAAGCAGCACTGCAGAATTACTGTGCTGAAAACAATTTTATTCATAAACAGAAATTTGACAAAGGTATCTGATTCATAGCAGGGTTTTAATAATCGTGCTTAATTGGTTTGAAGAGTAAAGCAATCAGTCTAAAGTTCCCATCATAAAGTTTCCAAGACTGTTAAAGTGAAATCCTTCATTGCATCCTTTTTTAGGTACCTGAGTTGTGCAGAAAATGTATATAATGCAAAGGGAAGGCATACTGAGACCACGATCAAGAACTACTGTAGCTGAGACAGTCCATGTTCTAGTCTCAACATTTAGTTTTTCTGGGTTATTGCATACTCTAAGTGTGAATGTTTTCATCTGAACAGCATAGATAATTAAGTTTGTTGACATTAAGCTTTTGAAAAGCTGCAGATTATAAGCACTTGACGTAATCACGCCCTATGCCAGATCAGTGGTCGTTGTTCCTAATTCTTTAGAGATGATTGTGTAGCTTGCTTATTTCTCTTGTCCATGGTAATTTCTGTGAAGCAAAATTACTTTAAGTTGAAACTTCTTATCTCTGGGCCTTCACCTGGTGCTGTGAGTTGGGTTAAGAAAATATCATATTCCAATTATTCATCTAATCATACTGTATACTTTAATGTAAGACTGATTTTTTAAGTGAACGTTATTAATGGTCATTACATTAACTTGATTGCTCTGCTTCAAATCTAGCCATAGAATTTTATTGTTGTATGACCTGCTGAGCTTTCTAACCTTTTCTTTTTTATGTTTGGTTTGTTTTTTTTTTTTTTTCTTAGACTCTCATTGAACTGTTCAAAATTTCAGAAGGGGAGAGGAAAAGACATAGATGAAAAGAAACTGGGTCCAGAAGAGCCTATTACAAAAATAATAAATACCTTGGTGAGATAAAAGTTTGTGTGCTAAAAACTGCTCTTATGAGACCTTTGTCTGAGGCCCTGGAGTCTCCTTCTGTATCACTTAATTGAAATCAGCATTAGCAATAGGAAAGTTTGCATATTATCAGCATGATCAGGACAAAGCCTGTGGTGCTGTGGGCAGACTTACAATGGGAGGGATTGTAGTGTGGTTTGAGAAGATAATAGAGAAATGATACAAAGGCCCAGAGGGACAAAAGCAAATGATTTAGGTTTAAAATAATTGTTACATACATTTCATAAAAGGCAGCTGGATTGCAAACCTGGACAGATTTTACTTATTAAAGGGAGCGGCTTGATTTTAGTGCTAGCACGATGCTTTTCTGACAAGAAAACTGTGGACAAGCAGCAGCACCACCACCTGTCAAAAAAAACCTGAGAAACAATAGTTCTGTTTTACAGGGGGAAATTATTTTATGAAATGTAGTTTATGCAAGACTTTTATGCAAGCTAATTTATTCACCTAATAGGCAAAACATAATCAGAAGTTCAGTGTGCTCCATTCCACGCAGACAGATTGAAAGGCCAGGCTGTTGTGCTGGAAAACCTTAGTCATAGGACAGAAAAAGAGAGGGAATGTCTGTCTCTAAAGAGTAAGTAACACTTGGGTTTAGAGACACATGAGATTTTGAAATAGACCACACAGCTGAGACACATGACAGTGATTTTACTTAAATGGGCTAGCTATTGTGTAAATGTTTTAAAGGAGATGGAGTGACTTCTTCAGCAGCTGTGTCTTATTTGTGTTTCTCTGAACAGCAATAAACTTTTAAAATATTTGATTATTTCTCAAGCCCCTGTCCATAAGTCATGGGGAGTTCTTTCAAACAAACCACTGTTCACTGCTGGAAATAACACTACTTTAAATGTCTCAATACATTTCAGAGCAGAGATCAGTGTGGATAAGATGGGGGAGTACAAGGAAGTGAGAAATTAAGTATAAGAGAGAATATTAGTTACATATTGATAAGAAGAAAAGAGCAAAGACAGAATATAAAATAGGGACAAACATCAGCAGTAACATAGATCCTGGATTTTTCTCTAAGTATGGTAACAGATATGCTATAATTGGGGGACAATACAAGAATAGTGAGGGACAATACAGCAATAGTATGTGACAAGGGGAGACAGGAACTACTGGGCCTGACAGGCAGAGTGAGTAAAGTGAAAAGCAATAAAACCTTGCAGCAGTATGTTTGATTCTCTGCTCTGAGAACGCTGTTCTTGGCATCACAAGGAAGGCTTACAAAGGTAGGGAGAGATTATACAGCATTTCTCTCACTCAAAAATCTTGTACAATTCAGGTTACCTTCTCTGCCTACCATTCTGTCATCTTAGCAGAGAGAGAGGTTTCTGTAAAGTGGGAACTTAATTGAAGAAGGGACAGGGTGGTCTAGTTCTCCACCCTGAATAGAGATCTTTGAACTAGGGTGAACTGTAGATTTTCAGGAGTGGAACTGTGTTAAGCAGTATTCATACATATGCTTAAGAGCTGTTGTCTTTTGGACAGCATCTTCATGGAATTGATTCAGCTGGTTTTGGTATTACTTACACATAAAGGATGATTAAAATCAGGAAACATACAATAAGGTAAACCTGGGTTAAGTATATCTTTACCTGAAGAACTTACAGCTGTCTGTGGTATGTTAAACATAAAATGGAATATAAGTAAGCTCAAATTACTGACTTAGAGTGACACAAGATAATGAACAGAAATGGACATAGTCCTATTAGATTATAAATTAGCTGTATGAGAAGAAAGTCCCATCTTTCAGTGATACCATAAACAAAGACTTTCATGACTTGAGTGCTGTGCTCTAAGATTCCAACTTTATGATCAGTTTTAGAAGGATGTACTGTTTCACCTTAGACATTATTTTTCATAAAGCTTAAAAAAAGTCCAGTTTCTCAGGTCAAGTGACTTCAAATGCATGGTCTTCTAAAAATTTTTGATGGGCTCCATGAGAACTCTGCTATCATCTCAACTGATCCACAAACTGTACTCCCTAATGTGACAAACAGCCAAGTAAGGGTAATTAATGTATGGTAATTAATCAAGTAATCTAAAGTAATGCTAAGCTTACGTACTAAAGTGATACAGATTTGAAGCACACCTGTAAATTAAAGTCTATTGTTGATTTCCAATTCATAAATTGATATATATGGCTTATGTATATGTTTGCAGAAATGTTTT
>VWZD01012353.1:0-19070 GCA_013396695.1 Sakesphorus luctuosus
GCCATGATGATGATGATGAATATTCTTAGCAGAGCCTGCCAACAAACAGCCCGGGCCTAGTATGTTACAAGACAGACTGAAGGAAGATGGTATTCCCATTTTGTAAAGCAAAGTTTACACACTACTTTGTGACACTAGGGAACAAAGGTGTGGAATACAAATCAAAATCTAATTCCCAGTGTACTGCCTCAAGCAAAACCCGAGGTTACTCCCCTCAAAAGCCAAAGAAATTAGTACCCAAAGTTGTATCTTTAGCACATAAATTTAAAACCATAAATAATATTTTCTCAAGTATTTTTACTGTTTATATCCCTCAATATCCTACTTCCATAATGACTAGCTTTCATTAATTTTAACCCATGCAAATATAATGACAAGAAATGCATAACATTAAAACAAAATATATAGAAACAAATTTAGTATTACCATTTTGTTCATAGATTCGCTTGGAATCAGAACAGATGTTTTAATTAAGAATAACTATGAAACTAATAAAACTGTAATTTTAGTACATATTCCTATTCATAGAAATTGAGCTATATTTATCCATCTACCCTCAGTACGTGTTTCTCAAATTCTTCATATAAGTATATAAATATACATGGTCATCCGGTTCCAGGAAAAGGCCTTAGAAGAAAAAAAAATTCTTACAACTAGTTTGTTTTTTGGTTTTTTGTTTGTTTGTTTGTTTGTTTTCTCAGTGATAGACTCTCTCTGGTAACTGCTCTTTCAGGAACTATTGAATTGTTTGCTTTGCCACATACTCATTTCCACAGCCAGTAAATATTCAGTTATCTTTTTGTTAAGAAAACAAACACCACTAATACTTCCCATTAGAATCTGCATGTGTTAAGAGGAACATCTGCCTAATTCAGTCATGGTTTTCCTTTTATTGAGAAGAAGTTTCGTGAAAAACTTTTAGAGAGGAATCTCAATAGAGATTTCAATGCTTTGTTGTTTGATTTAGTTTGAAAGGATTATGTTGGCAGTGGGTATGTCCGACATTTTGGCAGCTCCTATTGCAAAGGGGTTTTGCTTTAACATCAGTATCTCTCAGGGGTTTGCCTGCTTGAATTTACTTCTTTGTGGGGTGGGGATTCCTGTCATACCTAATGGTCTTTATGATTGCTTCATATAGGATTTGTCTGCAGAATTACTGTGTGACCTTTATATTTAATTTAAAGTGCTGCAATAAAACACAACATGACAAGAAAGGTAACAAAAATTTTCCTCAGTGACACAAAGCCAACAAAATTTTAATTTACTGACAGAAGAAAACAGATCAATGAAAGATTAAAACTTCAAATGGAGGTGCTATGCACAGATGAAACCCAAAATGCTTGTTGATGCATGGGCTTCAGTTGTTCCCTTTTCTTTTGGTTGGGAAATGATCTGTAGTTTGTGGGGGAGGTTTGATCATAAAACTGTGTAGAGAAAGCACTAAAAACATTCAGCATCCATGGAGGGACTTATTAACTATTACAGGATGGAAAGTAGTGTAACTTAACTTCTAAGAAAAATAGCACATTATTGGCAACTGAAAGAATACACTAGAGATCACTAAAATTCCTACATCTGCCAGTGATTAACGTCTATTTTACTGATACAACAATTATGAATTCTGTTCATGGTAAATAGTTCTTTTTTTTTATAGGACAAGTTGTCCATTTTGATGGCTTTTCAAGTAATTACTTCAAAATAAAATTTCCTCAACCTCTGAATTACTTATTATTCTGCTTATTACTCTGTTTACCAGGATTTAAAAAGTTCTTTGCTTATGTTCTCTCTTCTCATCCTCTATTAGTTAGTCTGTTAATCCCGTCAGCTTCAGCTGCTTAAAGATTCTTAAACATGGGATTTTCTGATCACCTGTGTAACTAAGAATTTCATTCACCTGGTGAAAAAATTCTCCTTCGCATGATTATTGTACATTTATTGTCAGTTTGGGACAAGATATACATACTTTGCAATGCTGTTTGTGTGTGGCTGCAAATTTATTGTCTGGGGGGTGGGGGAAGAGGACATACAGTACTTGAAGGACAATACATTGGTTTACTCATGTAAGAAAATGGTGTATGAGACATTCAAGATCTTATGAAAAAAGACTGAAAATTGACCACTCCAGCTACCTACTACATATGATGGAATATGTAATTCTAGTTTTTTCTCAGTTTAATTGCCATGGCTAATGCTGGTGGTTCCATCGCTTTCATAGCTCCTCAGCTGGTGCATTTTTCCCCTCCACTGCCCAACGGAAATGCCTATGAGAGATGATATCCGGAACACATCTCAATAATTAGAAGTGATTCACCTTTTCTTTCTTTTGTCACCTCTGCAGCTTCCTTCTGTGGCTCTCTATTTACTGCAGCCAGATGCTATCCACTTCCTGCATCTGGATGTCATCCCACAGCTTCTTGGAGATGATGATTTGGACATAGGGCATTTTTCGTTCTCCATCACAGATACCTTCTTGGTATTATTTGGGACTGAAGACCTTAAATTGGCTGAGTATATGGTCCTCCAGTGTTCTTAGTTTGTATCAAGACAGTTTCCTGTTATACTCAACCAGACACAGAAGTATAGGAAAACTGCAAAACATTCTCCATGATTCTTGAGCTCTGCAGAAACCCTGGATTAACTCCACCACTCAGAATTTTACTTTCCCCATTATAGTCTATTAGGATCAGATTAATTGTTTTTCTGCCTGGTCCATATGGGCTGAAAATTGGCTTTCCACCTGCTTCCTAATTATTTTCATATCAGACATCTAGGTTCAGGAGATCATTAAAAAGAATTCTAGTAAGGTCCTGCATGATTTCTCATCACAGATACCAGAGCTTTAATAATTATCAAGATCTATCATATGAAGCCATTAAATTCCTAAATCTGGGTTTTAAATGTCAAGCTGGCAATGGAAAGTTTTTGCTTTAATGACTTAATAGTAATTTCTCATACTAATTTTTATAGATGTACAAATAGATCAGTGAAAATCAAGGATAGTTGGAGGTAAGTTAACGCAAACCAAATGAATATTGACATGCAGCTTGAAATTCAGCCTCAACTAGTGTGAAGCATTTCTGAATTTTTGGAGAATCAGTAAGTTTACTCAACAAAATTAATTGACTTCTAAAATTGGAGGTAAGAACTATTTCCTTTCATTGAATCGAGAGAGAGGACTCAGGATATGCAAGCTGTATTTCCACTCTACTATGTTAGGCACTCTACTATGGCATGACAAGTACCAAGAATATACAAATATTCTTCTTTCAACCTCATTTTTCCAACACATAAAATAAAAATAACTTGGTCTAACACTGTGAGATCTCTTGACTAAAATGAACTGAAAAGGTTGGGTAAAAAACATGAGATCATACAGTTTAAAATTTCTCATTCACATTGCTGTCACCAGCACAGCTGACTCACCTGCAGACTTGCAGGGTCTCCTTAATAATAGCACTATATGAACTTATTTTATTTCAGTCCACACTTACTTTTGGCAGTGCAAAAAGGTTTTACTACTTACACTTTTTTGCAACAGGTCTTTAATCATTGATTTCTGTTAGTGAATGTTGCAATTCCATCAAAGCTGTAACTAGCATAGCTGCATAAACTATTGCTTTCCATGTGTCTTCAAAACAAATCACCGTGTTGTAATGGAATATGAATCAGCTAATTGGAGTGATTTTATATTTGCATCCAATCAGCTATTTCTAGTTCTCGCAGTATCCAAAGTATATCTAGAAATGCTGATACACTTTTCTAGCAAAATGCAATAATTTCATAACATGTTATTGATAACTTATTAACTTACAGATCTTTTAGGTACTAAGTTTTTCCTATCCACCTATTTGAGAGGAAAAAAAAAAAGGTGATCCATTTGTACAAATGTTGGGGGTGATCAGGTTTTTGGCAGTGAAGATTTGGAAAGGAAATCTTTTCAGAGGTTGTGTTTGAGATGACTTTGGAAGAAATTATTAATTAAGATAGGTAGAAGAGTTATTCCTCAAAATTAAACAAGAAGAAAATACCTGTGGTTACCATCTGCAACAAAAGTCACATAATAGGATTTAATTTGAAATAGAGTCCTCGAGGAAGATAGACATTTACCTAAACAGAATGAAGTTGCTTTCAAAACACTTTGACTCAACTACCTTAATTACTGGAGTTAGGTGCTCATATAGTACATCAAGAAATAAATGGCTTCTGTGTCCATTCTTGCATTTTATAAGAATTAGAAACAATTATATCACTAACACAAAAAAGTAGAGTTTTACAAAGCAGATTAGTATAAAACAAAACTGTGATGAAAGGTCACCATTACTTCTAAATCAATAGGTCAGAGGACTGAATCATTTACTCACTAAAGACGAAGGCTTTTTCCTATGTTACTATATTCTTTCTTACATCTTACTGACAGCCAACAGTAATTAGTTTCTTGCTCCCTGCTTATACACAGTAGTTTAATGCTTACAAATGTTTAATAGCTAAACATGCTGCTGTTTAGAAACAAAAATCTAAGATGATAATGAATAATTTCTTAATACTTCCATTACTTACCTACTGTATTCACCTTCTATACTAGAAGTCATTTCCCTTGAGGAAAGTAAATTTTGGTAGGATAAATTAAAAAAAAAAAAAAGATCATTGCTGCCTCTAAGTTCACTTGCTGTTTGAACAAGATGCCTTCTTTCCCAAAAGAAAAAGACTGAAAATTACCGATAATTCCTCTTTTGGAGACACTGCTTTGGGATGTATTAAATCCTCAGTGAGATACAGAACATCTCAGGCAAAGTGAGAACTGGATAGAACAATAGCAGCTGCCTTTCTCTGAAAATTGGTCTGGTTGAATTTAAAAAAAAAAAAATAGTGAATCACCCTTAGTATTTACAGTCTGTGCAGAAAGAGACATGATTCAAATCAGATTACATTTCTGCCCTTTGCAGTAACATAGTGTTTCTCATTCTGCTTTGGAAAACACAGACATAGACTAAAGAGAAGCTGAATAGTATATGTGTTTCAGATAGAATCTTTGTGTCTCAGTATCCTTTGTAACTCCTCTAGAAACCTCTGAGTCTTACAAGGCATTGTCATGGTTTAATCCCAACTGGCAACTAAGCCACACACAGCCTCTCACTCACTGTCCTTGTGGAGTGGGGGAGGGAATAGGAAGAGCAAAACTGAAAACACCTGTGGATTGAGTTAAAGACAGTTCCCACAGGCACCCACGTGTTCATTGATCTCCAGGAAAGCAGAGTTGCGTCTCATGTAAGGGAGACCTGTGAAGACAAAAGTCATTACTGTGAATGTGTCCTCTCCCTTCCTTCTTCTTCTCCTGATATACATGGCTAAGCATGATGCCAGGTGGTATGGAATACCCGTTGTGTCTGCTGGGTCAGCTGTCATGGCTTTTTCCCCTCTGAGATTCTTATGCACCCCCTGATGCCTCTCTGGTGGAGGTGGAGTGAGGGGTGGAAAAGTTCTTGACTCTGTGTAGACATTGCTCAGCGATGGTGAAATCATCCTGTATTTCAGCCCAAACCAGCACAGTCATGCACAGCAAGCAATGAAATGTATGAATCAAACTTCTAAAAATGGTAGTCTTTTCTGAGAAGGTAAGACACTATTCAGTTACTCTATGCTCAAAACTTCAGGTAACATGGGTATGACAAACCAATTATATAGAACTTCTGAAGACTGATTGTATTAAATGCCATAGCAGTGGAATGAAACTGGTCTTTTTTTGTTGTTAGGATGGCTATGAGTGTGACATGAATACTCAGTTTCACTATATTCATTTGAAAACTCAACAGCTGTTCAATTTTTGTCTCAGTATTAGCAATATTAGAACAGCATAAAGGTATCAAGACAAACATCTGTTCAACTGCACATATATCTATCTTGAAGTTTTTTTAATGTTTTGTGTTTCTTTTAAGGATGGCAAACACTTTAAAAAATGCAAATTGGACATAAAAAAAAGTCTTTAAGTTATACAAGTACTACATGCATTTAACAGAGATAAAAACATGCACAAGAATAAATGGTTTGCTTGGGCTCAAATAATATATTAAAAGCCGAGCCCATATGGCACTCAAGCCATGATTCTAGTCCCAGGGAAGTCTATGGCTGCTTTCTGACCACAGCCCCATGGACAGAACTTCACACATTTACCTCAACTGCTAGGAAAAAAAAAAAAAAAACAAAACACTGCTCTGATCTTCTCACACTGCAGTTTACTTCCACAAAAAGTTAAAAGAAAATATTTAAGAGCAGTTGCTGTATAAGAATACTTTGAAAGAAAGTGAAAAGGAGGACACTTGGTTAACTAAACTCCTTTAAATACCTGCATTTCAGAAATATATACAATTAATAGAAATCTAAAAACATACTTGTATTATTATATCAAAATAATTGAGGGAAAGTGAGGGTTTTGAGAATAACAGTTCCATCCTTCATTTGTTAAATACAAATATTATAAGCTAGGGTAGGCAGCTCATAAATTACAAGAAAACATCAGTTTGAAGATGAAATTACATAAACAGCCTGTAGAACTGTGCAATTTTTCATTATAACGAAAAAAAATGTATTTCTAATAAAGATTCAGATATGAATACAAAACACTTTTGATTTGAATACTAAAATAATACTAAAATAATACTCAAGATAATCTCTGAGGAAAAACAGTTAATTTGTTAATGTCAAATATCCATCACAAAATGAAGTTGAAAAAGCAATAGACTAAGTAAATTTAATCTTCATGATTAAAAGTAAAATTAGACATACTACTAGAAAGCCTCCCTACTTTTTAAACTAGAAGTTTATTTTTTGAGAAATAACAAATGTCATATGACACATTTAAACACTAGAAGTAATGCCAGACTGTAAGGCAGTTGTAACACAGGTCTAAGAAGTCCAGATTTTTTCATTTAGTTTTAGCTGCAAAGTAGGAGACTACATGACTTGTTGGAATTTAACTTTTTAAACCTTTCACAAAAAGGCTTATACCCCTTAAAAAATAGGTAGAATTGACATCAGCATTATTTTTGTCATTGCTTTGAAGTACTTTGTTCTTTAGAAAGATTCACATTGAAAATCACAATTTGGAATTGGATAAAAAGAATGCTATATGCCTCATGAAAATTTTGTTTACTATATTTAAAGAAATTGAATCAACTTCTTTGACCTCCAGGATAAAATCTTAGAGAGGCTACCCTTAACCCAATGACAGCATGGTTCACTTCCATGTACAATAGTTTCAATATAAATGTATACAGAGAGATTTCAAAGTTGAACAGTGTTATCAGAGTATTTAAATTGTTTAGTGAAAGTGCTGTAGGTTTTCTGACCAGTTCTCGTTTTGTAACTAGTGAAACTTAACATTTTTTCTTAAGCTCCTACCAACCAGGTTTAATTGTGATTTATTAGTTTACTATCAGTACTCAGTTGGCAGTTAAATGCCTCCCTGAATTTCGATCCTGTCAGATCTCGAAAGGAAAGCAGGGTCAGGCCCGGTTAGTAATTGGATGGGAGACCTCTTGGGAATACTGGGTGATGTAGGTTCTAGTCCCGAGGACATCACTGTCACTGTCCAAGCTCACTTGGCTGTGAAAGATGAACCTTAGGAGTTAAAGGGTGGGGCCAGTTCCGTGCACACTGTGCCTCATCTAAAAAATCCACTGCGCAGGCTCGAAGGACACACCCACATGGGTAGAGCCCTTCCCAAATCTTCATTCATGAAGCCTAGCCATACATATGATACCGAAGGGGTTTTTGATTTTTTATTTTTTTGATTTTTATAGATTTTAGAAGTACTTGTAACTGTAGTAAAAAAGCAAATGTAGTGGGTTCATATTTGTAACAGCTTAAGTTCATTGTTTATATATCCTAACCCCTACCACAGATCAGTAGCTCAAATTCTTTTAGTTANTACATACATACATAAGTACTCTGCTATTCTACTAATTCAGAATTCATTTAACATTGAGGAGAAATATGCACAACTTTATTCTAATCCTCCCCCTGATCTTAAAACTGTACTTCTATCAGGAAAAGCAGACAAGAAAGATTATGTGCTATAAAGACATTTTAAATCTTTTATTTAGCATGGATATTATTAGTGTTGAAATCTTGAGTAGCAGCTGATCAAACTAAAGCAAAATTACTTTGGAAGGGAACATCTACCACTGAGAAACCCACTTAAATTCACACTAAAGATCTGGTTATTTCAAGTAGCCTCTTCTGCCATTTTCTGCTTCTCAGAGGGGACAATGATCCAACTGTAGTCTGATCGTTTGGTCTACAATCACACATCTTCTGTGGGTGAAACACAGACAGAGATGGAAAATGAAAACCATGCTGTAACACAGGCTACAGCAACATGTTATAAAACAGCCATTAGCTGTGTTTTACTGGCTTCTTTTCATGCAAGGCTAAAGAAGAGCAAACTCTGGAGTCACATGGCTTATGAGGCAATTTCTGAAACAGAGACATAAAAAAAATGCCTTTGAGTTTGATAAGGAGGAAAAAAATACATAAACTGATTTGGGAATGGAAGGAATACATTTAAAGAAGCACAGCAGATGGAGAGCGGAATAACATCTCGAGTTAATTTATTTTTGAAGTACACAATGAGTTTTAGGATATAATTGAATTAAAGACTCAGAGAATGAAATAACCTTTTTCTTGTTCTGCATATTGTTCTCACAAAAGCAAGCATAGCAAGTTGCCTGAGATTTTTAGGAAAAAACATCCTTTTTTTTTACTTAATAGATTCAATATAAACCTTCTGGTTGATGAATGCATCTAAGCCTAGCAGCAAAATGGCCAGTCACCACCTGCCTACATTGCTTCCTTATTTTGTGATCAGCTGGGTGCACTGTTTGTCATGTAAGTATACCACTTTTGTGATTCTCCAGCAACAAGTGGCATGTTTCTTCTTCTTTGTAAGATACCTGCTTTAGGAGCTTTCCTCTTCAAAACATATATAAAAAGTAATATTAATCCAGTGGTTAACTTCTTTTGCTCCATGGAAAATGGCAAGTCTATCAAATAAAAAAAGTTCATCTACCCTGTCAAAAGTGTTTTCCATACTTATCATACAGGTAAGCAGGCTACCTACCTGATCATGGTGCATACATAGTCCTCACTGCCCCCCAATACACATAGTGGAACAAACATTTCTAGAAAATGCATGAAAGTGAAATTCCAGCAGATTTTAGAAAGTAATATAATGCATTTCCTTCAATCAACTTTAAAGTTTTATACTTTTCAAGTTGATTTTCAGGGAAAAAGGATGATCTTAGTGGGTTTTTTGGACAATATTCTTGCCAATCATATTCCTATCATTTATATCTTTAATGTGAAATTCTTCAGTGGTAGCTGAGAGGTACTCTGTACAGGATAGTCATTTGTGATCCGCTTGCACGTCCTCAGCATTCAAAATATTGTGATCACAGAACTTCCTATTTCTGACCCCTTCTGTTTCACAAAACATCTTACTGCAAGTAGGGCAATAATAGAAAAGAAGAAAATAGTTATGAATTCCAATATTAAAGGGTTAAGACCCAAATATTATCCAGTTCCACTGCCTTAAGCACTCTGAGACCCCTAAATCATACTTATCATCCATGAAAAACAAATTACAATTGTAAAGGTGCAGAAAAAGTTAAAAATGTAACGATAATATAGAGGATACATTATTGATATGAGAACAAACAACTATTGCATTAGTGCCCCACTGGATTGCAATGTGGTTTGGATAGTAGTATAGTAAGGGAGGAAATATGGATACTATCAGGCAAGTGTGGACTGATGCTAAGGTGAGAGAATGCAAGGGAAGGCTTCGCAAAAGAGCATTGTGCTTTTCCTCCTAGTTTGTCAGCTTCAAACTCAGGTGAACTATGAAAGGCTGCAGAAAGCAGGATGAAGAAAAGACAAAATGGATAGTGTTTAAACATCCAAAGCATACTTTGGGCAAAGGAAAGTGAGAATAGGGCTTCAATACTCCATGAATTATGAAAATGCTGGTAGCAGAGACAACCCTGCCTCTATAAGGCAGATCTCAAAGGCAAAAATTTTTATCATATTTGCTTTTATTCTGAGTTGGTCTTTGAAAGAGTAAGACACATCCTGCAGGAATTTTGAATTACCTTATTTAAGACAATGTTTTACTGAGGAGTAGAACATCCCTTGTTCTGAGAACTATTCAGTGTTTGACAAGGTTTGTTACAGCATGGTCTACAATATAAGTCTTTCAAAACCTCTAGACAGCTGACATTTGGATAGTGCACAAGTGACATTTTACACAGTGTCTGTGTAACAGCTGCACCAACTCTGTGATAGGTAGGAGATTAGGTATGCTGAGATAAAATTTTAGTGAGGCCACTGATTTAGATCCCAGTTCTTCCTTTTATCTTTGATGAAAATTTACTATGCAAAAAATTTAGAACTGTAATATGTAAAGATATATCTGAAAGGACAGTTAAATTTTATTGATGTTAAACTGGAATTTTTAAATTCATTAACAGATGAATTGATCTTTCTCTATAGTGGGAATAAAATCAAAACTCTATCCCCAAAGACTCTTGTAATACTGTTAATAGCAAAACATATACTATCTACCTCCACTTATTTTTCCTTAGATTTTTAATCTATTCCCACTCAGGTCTAATCTACCTTACTGAGTGAGAGATCTCCCAACCCCCACCCTACCCCACCATCCAATTGCTGTTGTAGTTTTTGTTGTTGTTTATTGGTTTTGGTTGTTTTGGTTTGGTTGTTTTGGTTTGGGTTTTTTGCTTTGCTGGGGTTTTTTTTGTTTGTTTGTTTGTTTGTTTGTTTTTTGGTGGCGGTGGTGGTGGGTTTTTTTCCTGTCAGGGGCCACTTCTGTTCCCCTGGGCTGATATACAATTCCCTCTCTGGACCACTTCCCTTCCCTCATTTCTGTGACAGAGTACACTGTAAAATTTATAGTACAAAGCCTGAGTCAAAGCATTTCCACAGAGATCACGTTCTGGTAACACTTCACACACTTCTGGCTACTAGTAAGATTGAATTTTATTGTTTCTTGAGGACAACAGGTGCAGTAAAACTGCTTAATCTTCTCAGTGACAAAAATGGTAATGATCTGTAAACTTAGATGCAGAACTGCTAATAGTTGTCACACATTGTTCATGTGAAACTTTTCTGTGCAAAACGATTTTAATCTACTTAGAGATGATACACAATCCAGAAAAGTGGACTATAGCAAAGGGATATCATTAAGTATTTCTCATCAGAAGAGCAAAGTTTTACTTCTGTCAGTTCTTTAATGCATTTGCATATTTAGCTATCAATTATAATAAGTGAATTATATGCTCCAGGCCAGATCATACAAGAGAATAAAAATCTGCATAAAGTATTGGCATCTTAGAACTAAACCAAAACTGAATATGGAAAAGGAATGTATCTACCCTCTCTGCCAGTTACTGTTTGATAACCTCTCTGGAAAGATCTGGCTAGGAACCCACTGAGGACTTCATTGTTTTGTAAGCTGTTATAGCATATTAAACCATAACTTGGCACCTTCAAGGGCAGCAGGTTACTTAAGCAAGGTAGTTCTTTCACACACACATGCTCCCCACTTTTTTTTTGCAAGATATATTTTGTGATATCAGGTATGCAGTAAAATCTACCATGACCTATGCAGCATATTTTCTTATGACAGGTGCCTTGTCACTGCATGCTTCACTTTCCTTCCCTTGCTACAGACTGGCAGCTTCTGTACACTTTTCATTGTGCAGGTGCTTTCTTTTGGCAGACTTGTTCAGATAATAGAGCAATCCAATCAAAACATCACTGGGAACCCTTGACAGAACATTTGCTGCTATAGAAACATTTGCACTCACCATATGGCAAGGGCAGCTTAGGCTATGAAACTGTGATAATTTGGGGTTTTACTCAGGGAGGGCATCTGAGATTTATGATGGCCAAAATTCATTAAGTGTTGACAAAGCCATACAAATGTTTAAAGCAATTTTGTAGGATAGTTCCAGGGCTGAGTAAAGGAGAAGCATTTGGTTTTCATTGCCATTTATACAAGGACCTATCTATTTCAACAACCATTTTGTACCTTACAACCACCAACCCATACTAAAGTGAGGCAGCAGCTTTCTATAGTAATAGAGGAAAATATAACAGCTTGCAGTACTAGTAATCTTGTTTGCATTTTTTTATTGAGCATTTTCAGTAATGTACTTACCAAAACATTAAAAAGAATGGTAACATGACAAGCATGCTAATGAGATTGCTTCCTTCTCATTTTAAAGGAACTACATTTCTTAAATATACTACACTCTTCACTTTAAAAATAGAAAAAAAATTATTTGTTTACAGTAATCTTTACAAATAAGAATCTTTTCTGTGTACCCTGACATGTAAAATGTAGATAAAATGTATCTTACATCTTTCAAAACCATTATTACATAATCTCACCATAAATAGTTGCGAAATATGCACTAGCATAAATTATCAAGAACTAACTAAACACCCCCACAGATTATTGCTTGTTAGTTTATCTATATGACAGATTTCATGGCACTAGCATTTTTTACATGATAATGTTTGAATGGTATCAGCAACTTTTATTTGCATCTGCTCTTCGGCCAAGGGAGCTTTTGAAAAATACCTTTAGCTCTCTCCTCTGTATACCAGGTTACTCACTAGTCAGATGTTTTTTTGTTTTTTTTTTTTTTTTACTTCAATGGAAGATTCCTTAAAAGAAACAAAATGGCCCCACATAATCATGAAAAACATGACATGCAAGCAAACACTCTTTATTTCCAATTTATTGTTGGAAGAAAAAAAAGAAGGAAAAAAAATTGTTCAATGGTCATGCAAGTCATGTAGCACTATGTTATACACATCCTACACAGAAGACAGTGTTTTGTTCCTTTTATGTTTTCTTCACATGACTGAGTTTTTATGAATCTGAAGTTAATTGATTATGTATTAATAATTCCCTTTTACTTTTTATGGTTTCATATTTACATTATTCAGTACACTTGTGTGAAAATTAAACACTTCTTATTGATGTCTGCTTCATCTTTCTCAGCATTGATTCCAACAACTAATTTGACATCAAAGGACTAATCATAATGAAGCAGACCAGAATTTTTAAAGTCATTAAAATATTTGTGAGATTTAATTTATTTTAATAAGCACAAGAGCATATTACACATGCTTATCTTTCCCAAAAATCCAAAGACTAAAGCTCATCTACTTGAGAGACTACTCCAAAAGATGACAGATTACACAGTCTGGAGATCTTTCCCTCCTTTAGAAGAAATTCTTCTTTGGGAAAAAGAATAACTGTTTTGGAAGAATTTCTTCTCATAAAGGGTGATTAGATATTTAAATGGGCTGCCCAGGTAAGGAGCTGGTGGAGTCACTATCCCCAGAGGCATTTAAGGAAAGACTGGATGTGGCACTTAATGCCATAGTCTAGTTGACATGGTGGTATTACGTCATAGGTTGGACTTGATCTCAGAGGTCTCTTCAAGCATAATTAAATCTGTGATTTTCTACTGACTTGAGTAATATTTGAATGACTTAGTTTCTCCCTAGCCCATCCCATAACATGAAATGTGTATGGCATTACAACTAAGCAGAAAATCCTGTTCCAAAAGCTTCTATAAACCAAAAGGAAGTTGATTGAACATATGAGAGCTCGGAACATGGAGTGGGAGTAATGCCTGTTTTGTTCGATCTCTGAGCCAACATTAAGGCAATTCTATCAGGCTTAAAAAAAAAAAAAAAAAAATTGGATATCTTTCCTTAGCAGGCTGATGAACAGCATATCTACAGCCCAGAACAGAAGCTAGTTATACTGGCATTTAAAATTTAGCTATGATCTTTACCCCATTGCCAAAGAAAAAGTCAGAATTACAGGCAATGAAATAAACCCACTTGTGCTGGGCTCTATTAACACTCTAGCCCCAGACCTGCTGGCTTACAGGCTCTGGTAAGAATTTTTCTTTAATATTGATATATATATGGGGATCTTTAATATCTTAAGAAAATGTTGAGATAACAAGCCAGGGACTTGCTTCCAAGGATATTATTAATTTAGGAGAGAAAATAAGGCAACTTGGCAAAGGTTCAAAAAGGGCACAGACAAAATGTTCCACCACACCAACAACTCTGCACATATTAATCAACAACACCCAAGCCAATATTCAACCGAGTCACCACACTTAAGTCAAATCCAATCCAACCAGCTCCAAACCATCCAAAGCATCAAGAAAAGGAGTAAAGAAAAGGAAACAGAGGAAGCAAGAAAAGACAGGAGAAAGAGGGAGCAACAGATCATATAGTTACCACTGGAATCATGTGGAAGACCAGCTCTCATATATCCAGATGGCAGGGCCATGATATGTGGCACCCCTTTACTTCTGATTTTATCTGCTCTGCTCTCTATGGCCAGACTCCCCAGGTAGGGCCTCTAACCCACTGGCCACCTTGGGGTCCCAGGCTGAAGTGAAGGGCCATGTTCTTGGTGTCCCTGCCAACTGACCTGGGTCAGGGGCTCCAGGAGCTGTGGGGTGTTATAGTTTTTCTGGGCTGTTTCTGACTGACAGCCATTCTGGATCTATCCCATGTGTGTTCCAGGGGCTACCATGAAGGATATGATGCCACCCCACCTCCATGAGGTTTGACCCATCCCTTCCCCCTCCAAGATATACACACACCTCTCACAAGGTGGTTCTGATCCAGTAATAACTGACCTAGTGTGTAACGACCCTCTATCCATAAGGATACTTCACCATTCTATTAAGTGCTAGATTATTCCAAAGAAGCACAGTGCCTACTAACATCACTGAAAAACTTTGGGCAATTGTATTGAAAAGAACACAGTCCTGGGGGCTAAGGGTCCTGAAGTCCCACTACTGTTACTGGATGTTGTTTAATGCTGATATTCAGATAACAGAAGTCTAAAACTTGGACTCAGGGAAGGCAAATACTATGGCTGTACAACTACAGATTGTATTTTCATGAGCAGAGCTCCAAAAGCTAAGACAAAGGTTTACAACAATGTGTTGATCAACTTAGGACATCTAGGTTTCAGTGAACCAACTTTCTTAGCTCAGATGCCAGGTGAGGTAAGATAAAGATGGGTTGTTTCTATTCAAACTGATCACTGGGCCAGAATCTTTATACAGATTTATTACATTCATTCCTCATTAAAAATAAATTTAAAAAATTAAAATAAAAATAAAATAAAATAAAAAATAAATTAAAATTAAATAAAATTAAAAAGGCTTCTATTATTATCACCATTTTATGAAATATGGAGAGTTTTACTTGCTAGACAATTAAGTCTGAAAAAAACCCCCAACCCTACAGGTTAAAAACAGACCATAATATTAAACCCACCACATTCTATTTATGTATCTACTGGGGAATATTTCATAGATTTTATCTACACAAACTATTATAAAAAGGTACTCACAAGTTCTGAAGTGTTATTAAAGGAAAAAAAAAGTATTTCTTTATATATTCTGCAATGCAAAACGGCCCATAAGAGCTTTTCATCTTTGCAGTAATATATACAAGCAGAGTTAAAGGTATTTTTTATACAATATCATTTGATGTTTACTTTCAAATACACATTTATTCAAATGATTGGAGACAAATTCTTCTTAAAATATTGCTAGGTTACCTAAACACACCTAAATACTACAGCACTTCCAGGTCAAGTCGTTTATTCAAGATATATTTAGATGTAATTATGTGAGAATAAAAAACAATTTCAAAAACACCAAGGCAAAAAACCCCATGTTTTTTAAAGTATTTGCTTGAAAGAGAGACGATACACTGCCTACTCAAATAACTTTTCTTCTTCCATAATTCACACAGAAATTGTCTTACTTTGTACTTTAAATATAGTTATTTTATTGTATATTGTGCAGAACTCTTCTGTCCAAAATGAGATTTTAAAGGGCTTTGGAAATTTGATTTTGAAAATCCCAAACAGAGAAAATCCCCAATACACTCATTTCCACATGAAATCTTTTGCACATGTTAGGATAACTTGTCCAAATATTTGTTCCCATACTATTTTCCCAGAGGACTTTGACTTATTCGCAATAACCTTCATGTGTACTTTTAATTATTACTATTACCACTTCATATATGAGAGCTATGTAATATTTAGACAGTTAGTAAAGCCAACAAAAAGTAAAATTCACTTTCTCACGACTTTTAATTCTATAATAAGGGCATCAAAGTGTCATAATTTCAAGGTAATTTAATGCTTGAAATAATCAGCTGACTTAGAACCTACATAAAAATATCTTAAACAGAAACAAACATATTTTAAAATTCTAAAGTTACTTTCAAGTACCCAAGGTACCTACTATCCTCAGTTTAAGAAGGTACAAGTCCTAAAATTAATCATATTTGTTCTTTTGGACTATTCTAGCTGTAAAATGAAGTGTATGAATGAAGTGCTTTGCTTAAGAGGACCATTAATTCCTTTCAGTGCTTTGAAAAATGTACACTAATAGAGTGCACTTTGAAGAAAGTGTGGTCATGCATAACACAGCAAAGATTAGTGTCTACAGAGGAGATTAAGATTCTGTGTTTTCCCCAAGGGAGTGATCATTTCATTACAGTCACAGCTCAAGCTGTATGACGAATATACAGAACATGAGATCAGAATGTAATATATACTGGAAAAAAAGGATACACACAGAGTCAACTTTAAACACTTGAAATAAGGTTGAGAAAAATGTTAGTTCCTTCATAGCATTACACATGTGTCCTGCCTGTGTGAGATTTCTTCTCCAAATCATTCAGTGTTTTCAAAGGGTTTTTTTCCCCAGCTATTAATTTTGGGAGGACATAGGTAACTTGCTATAAGTTCCTGAAGTTAAATTGTTAAATGCTGATGAGTAAACACTTTCAGAGTCTCTGACATCAAAATCAACTTTTCAGGCTTAAAGACATTAATCTTTATTAACTTGTTTCACCTTCATTAACTGCATTTATGTAGAAGAAAACATTTCCATGGATTACCTTTCTTCTTCAGCTTTTTCTCATGAAAGAGGACATTCTTTTACTCAATCCTGCAATCTGCAGAATTTTATTTTAACAATTCTGTACATTAGAGGAATCCACAACCACCTCCATGATCCATTTGTAAGTGCAGCTGATTTTACAAAGCGCCAATCATTGTGGCACTCTGGAGTTCGAGCACTACTGAAATTAAGTGGAAATCAGGTGTTTAACTTGTAATCTCTACCCCCAAGTATCTGCAAGGTAAAGTTATGGTGTTCTATGTATAAACTCCATAATTCTTCCTAAACATTAGGAAGCACTCCAGCATAAAGGTCAACCCTTGTTTATGTTGCTCCTGAAGGCAGAACACTTGCTCTGCTAAGCAACATTTAAAGAAATTGAGGTGCCTGATGTGTCAATCCCTGATATTAACTAAACACAGAAGCCATGCATACAAACTCAGCTGGAGTAGTCATTTATAGCAGAAACAGTAAATGTTCACAGATGTCCTTTAAAACAAGCCTCCATCCCATTCCTGAAAAGAGTATCACTGCAAAGTTGCAATACAAGAAGGAAATATATGAAAATCTCATTTAGATCTCCTACAATCACCTTGAAGTTTTTATAATCGAAAGTCATATCAAGCAAAAGATATTCAAAAGCTCCACTTTAACTAAAACTCACAGTTAGAGAAAGAAAATATATGTAGATAAAATAATTGTTATAAGAAGGTGAGGGCAGATTGAAAGATGACAAAGTCATGACTTTCTCACAAAATCCATCTCTTGGTTATATTTTATCAGGTTTGTTATTTTTTCACATTTTAGCATTAGACTAGAAACTTAGGAGATTGCCAAATTTGTAACTGCAAGAGCAAAAGTGTTTAATCTAATAGTTTATTGTTTTGTATATATAGATCTCAAAATAAAATGGATTACTTATGTTGTTTTTTTTAACAGCACTGTGATCTTTACATTTCTGCAAGAAGAATCATACAGAAGAAAGTGTCAAAACAGATATTTTTTTGGAGAAAGAAATGTCAATATTTGAGATGGATATGATTGACTATGAAGTTTACTTTTAATTAGAACTGAAAATTTGGCATCCAACTGTTTACAGGGGACCTGTACACTTAAAGGATGGAGTTTATTACAGTGCCAGAAACATGTTGTCTCAGATGCTTTTATATTGATTAGCTGTGCTGTCATGGGATATGAGCCATCACTTGAATCGTGATTCTGACTTACATGTGCTTCTCTCACCAATTAGAAGTTAATTTCAGCAAAAAGCTGTTAATATATTTACTATGTCACTAAGTTCATAAATACCTGTATGTGGCTGAAAAGGCAAAGAACATGGTATGAAATAGTGCCAGGTTTAATCCCCTGATCATATCGAATGTAAAGTTATATATTGTTTTAATAACTAATACCATAACAATAAAATGAATGGAAACACTCCAAAGCAAGTATAGAATGGAATTCAAAATCTGGATCCCGTTCTCAGTTCTTGGTCAAACTATCCATTGGTGACTTATAAAATATTCCTTTCCCCTCCTGCAATTGTGTCTTGGGTTGAGCTGGCAAAACGCCAACTGCCCAAGTACAAAGAAAAGGTTCCTCCACCCCCAACCACCCAAAGGGAAAAAGTAAGAAGAAGGAGAGGGAGAAAAAAAACTCCAAACCAGGTTTATGCTGAAACTAACTACATATATTTATACAGAAAAGAGAAAATTAAAAGAAAACTACAATATAACACACTCTTAGACAAGTTTTATATAACAAGAAATAACCTCCCACTCCCCCCATTAATACACAGTCTATTATTCTAGAGTCATAGGTACTCTAAAAGACACCTAGCAAGAAACAGAAAGAGTAACAACAAAATATTTCTACTTCCCTGAACTCAAACAAACTGCAAGCAGCGGCAACAGCACAAGCAAGGCCCACTCCAAGACACGAGCTGCATCACGTTCAGCCTGNTGCCTATATGATAATGGTAGCAGGACATGTTATCATCATGACTAGGCTTCGCGA
>VWZD01012354.1:0-10466 GCA_013396695.1 Sakesphorus luctuosus
TTTCCTCAAGTCCTGTCACTGATGCCATGAGACTGAAGTGATCAGGACCTGACCCTCTGCTGCCCCTCAGGAGGATGTTGAAGACCCCAAGGAGGTCTCCCCTCAGTCTCCTCTTCTCCAGCTGCCCTTAGCTGACCAAGTGCCTGTAGCTGCTCCTCACGCTTCCCCTCAAGGCTTCTCACCATCCTCATGGCCTCCTTTGGATACTCTCTAATGACTTAATATCTTTCTTATTTTGCAGTGCCCCAAACTGCCCCAATATTGCAGGTGAGGCTGCTCCAGTGTTGCCTAAACTTTTAGGAAAAAACTTTTCGAGACAACATTAGTATAGGTGAAGTAGAAAGCAGTTATTTAAAAAGTATTTTCAGGTGCATGGTGTAGGTACATATGCAGGATATGGGTGCAGGTGACAAGGTGCACACACAGTACGGGAGTTATACAAACTTATAACATTAACTAATTATCATAACTAAAGATTACATCCAACACAGCAACTGTCAATCTTCATACCATCTTTGTTTCACCCTGAGAACCTCTTCCAGATCTGCCCTTTGGCATGTCTCCTTGGAATTGAATCAGGGGTCTCAAGACCCCTTACTTCTTCACTTTCATCATCTTCATGCCACTTTTCCCTTCTTGGAGGTTCTCCAAGGTCCCTGGGTCTTTCTTTCTTGTTTTGGCTAAAATAGTATCTTACTCTTCTAGTTTTGGTACATGGGTCTGAACAATATCTTCTGGCAGCCATCTCACCCTTGAGGTAGAAACTCAAGAATGTAGCACAAAGGTAGAAACTGTTAGCTGTTGCTTCAAATGTAAGAAATTTATACACATATACAAAAATCTACAAATATAAAAATATATACAAATATACATGAATATACAAAAATACGTACATATTTATACAAATATATAAAATCTTAAGGCATCACCAGTGCAGAGTGGAGTGGGACAATCCCCTCCCTCACTCACCTGCGACTCTGGGCCTGATGCCCCCTTGGACACGGTTGGCCCTCCTGGAGCTGCTCTCCAGCATTTTGTTCCCCAATCCATAACCAGAGCCAGGGTGGCGCCACACCAGATGCAGAATCTGGCACTTCCCCTTGTTGAACTTCCTATGGCTGGTGATTGCCCATCTCTAATTTATTGAGTACGCTCTGCAGGGCCCCTCTGCCCTCAGGGGAGTTAGCAGCTCCTCCCAGTTTTATATCATCAGCAATCTCACTCATTATCCCTTCCAGTCCTGTGTCCAAGTCATTAATGAATCCTAGAATCCTAGAAAAAATCTAGAATCCCAGAACTGCTTGGGTTGGAAGGGACCTTAGCAATCATTCTGACCTCTTGCCATGGGCAGGGACACCTCCCACCAGCCCAGGTTGCTACAAGCCCCATCCAGCCTGGCCTGGGAAACTTCCAGGGATGGGGCAGCCACAGCTTCTCTGGGCAACCTGTGCCAGTCCTTGACTTCGCCTTCTGCAAATCAGGTGGTTTAGCTGGAGCACTTCTCAGTGAGGATCTAGGCAAAAAAGGAGTCGTTGGATACCGCAGCTTTCCCCATGTCCTGGGTAAACAGGTCTCCTGTTTCCTTCTAGAGAGGGCCCACATTTTCTCTAATTTTTCTTTTATTTCCAACACACCCCTAAAAGCTTTTCCTGTTGCCCTTGATGTCTCTGTCCAGTTTCAGTTCCATCAGGGCTTTAGGTTTCTGAACCTGATCCCTGACTGCTTGGGCATTTCTCTGTCACCACAATGGCCCAGTGGGAGTGGAGCGAATGACTGCTCTTGCTCTGTTGCAGAGTAGGCAATGGTGCAAACTTAGAGGACCAAAAATCTGTCCCAGGTTTGGAGGAGACAAAGTGCCATAAAGTAGGCACAGGGGCTTTGGGCACCCTGGGAACTGAAGTGCCCAGTGGGAGTGTTGGATTCACCAGGAGTGGGGACTTCCTTTTGTGGCTGATACTAATCCTAACTTGAGAATTACCTCAGACCTGAATATCTGGAAAGCAGCTGAAAGACTGCTTATCTGGCAGGTGCTGAAAGACCATATGAGGTACACTGACCTCTGCCCATGTGTGCTTGACCATTGATCCTAGACCAGGTAGTGGAGGAGAGGGGAAGTGAGAGGTGAGATTGTGGACTGTTCCCACACATTATTGTCTCCCCACTCCTGCCACCCTTTGGAGTCATCCTCGATTTGAGCATCCTACTGTAGAAAAAAGCTCATGAGAGATCTGTTGCCCAAGAGCCAAAGGGGCTGCTGACCTCATCCATTGATCTGCAACCATGGGCTCCTCACTGGAAGGAAGCAGTGGTTGGGTGGCTCCCCATTCACAGAACATGTTCCGGGGTACAGTGCTCCAGGCTCACCTGGGAAGAGATGCTGCAAGGGCTGGTGGCCATTGGTTGTGGAGTAGCCAGGAATATCTCCTTCACCTCCAAGGGAAAGGGCACAAAAGACAACCCAGCAAAGTGAATGCTACTGTTTCCTTCCTCTGGCAGTGAGGAAGGGTATCCTTTACCCCAACATAATCCTTTCCAAAAAGCAACTTTTCTCTTGGAGCAGACTGGGAGAATTGCCACAGAATGAAGGATGAGTCAGAGGCCCATGCTTGGATGCACAAAAAATTTAATGACTCTAAAGAGGAAAAAGAGGTGCCTCACAGAGAGCACCAGGAACAGCCACTAAGATGCAGTACAGCTTCTGCAGGGTGTCAATGTGCCTGTCCTGCAGAAGGAGAGACGGTGACAGGTCCCCCTGGGCTGGCCTGGAGAGACACAGACAGCAAAGAAAGGAGAGAGAGGAGAGTGGAAGATGGAAAAGTAGACAATGGGCAGGCTGGATGCTTCCTGCCACCATTTACAGAAGAAGCCAGAGATGTATCCCAAGTACAAAGGTTTAAAGCTCTGTCTCTTGTCCAGCACCTGTTCTGAGGTCTTGGATGTTCTTGCAAAAGGAGGTTGCAAGCAGCTTTAGCAGGGGGGACATCTGCCACCGTAGCACCTGGTGATGCAGGAGAGGTCAAAGCCCCCGGAGTTGATGGGCACTCCGTCACAGCTGAGGATGCTGCCAACGGCAGCAGAGGTGGAGGATCCCACCACGGTGTTCTGTGGGAAGGAGCTGAGGATGGGGCCGGGCAGGGTCACCACCACAGCAGAGGGCTGGATGGCCACAGTGGAGCTCTGGCACTGCCTGACACAGCACTCATTGCAGCTGTTGGCCAGCGGGGTCGGGCCGCAGGGCTGGCAGCAAGGGTTGCAGGGCTGGCAGCAGGACATGTCTCTGGCTCACAGGGACACCTGGGAGAGAGGCCAGGGAGAAGCACAAAGCAGGGACACATGAGAAGCAGCACTGCACCCAATCAGGCTGCAGCCAAGGCACCTCCTGGCCCACATTTCACTGCCCAGCTCAAATCCCAGGAGATGCCTCAAGCAGATCCAAGCCTTTCTCTGTAGAGAACCTTTTCTCTCCTTCCCTCTCCCAGGAGAAGAAGCTCTCAGGCTTCAGCTAGCACAGCCCAAATCAACTGAGACATTTAGCAAGGAAAGATGTGGTCTTGCAGCAGGAGGAGGAGAAGGGGCTTCTCACTTACCTGATTCCGCAGGAGGAGGCAAGAGAAGTGGATGAGAGAGCAGAGACTTGGGCTGCCTTTTATAGCAGTCCTGCACTGCCTCAGGCCCACAGGCACCCTTTGTGGAAGGCATAATTTTCTGACAGCTCATGTCAAATATGAACCATCCCAGGTAATGGTAGGGGCTGCGTCCTGGTTTCCTGCACTGCTGCCTTTTCATTTCCTGGCTTCTGCTGTGTGCTTCCCTTTATGAAAAGTCTTTTGTAAGTATTGGGAGGAGAGGTGCAAGGATTTCCGGGTCAGAAAGAATGCTCAGTGCTGTCAGAATGCTCAGATCAAGGGCTGGTGGTATCCTGTGCTGGCAGGTGATGTTAATCTGGGTCGTTCCTGTGGTCTTGTTTGTAGCAAAGTTGTGAGGAATGGGCATCACTCTCGTATTTGGGCTGTCATGTCAGGGGACATGACGCACCATTTTCTCTTGTTTCTCCCATCTCTCTTTGATGGTCACTCCGTGTTTCACTCAGGTGAGTGTCTGCTGGGAGAGTTTAACCCTATTGCTACACTAACAGTGCTCTCAGAGAAATTGTGCTATGCTCCTTCATCTCGTTCATCTTTCTCTCTGTGCACTGTCTGTAGGTCCTCTGGGGACACCAAGGAGTTTGTCTGGGCCCTGATCATTCTCCATGAGTTCTTTTCCGCCACACTTGTCCCTGGTATCTCCTCAGCAGAGTCCCCATCCCTGCACATCTTTCCTGTCTGTGCTTGACTCTGCTGACTCCCAGTGAGCATACAACTCTTTGCATTATTCCATGCACATGTGTATGAGCACACGTGTGTCATTCTGTACTTGGGTGACCCTCATGCGGGCATGTGCTCATGATGTCCACAGAGAAGCATGTTCCCTTTGACATGAGGAATGGAAGCTGCTATGGAATTTACAGCTGAATGGTCATGACTTCAACCTGGCAGAGAGGTACCCAGAGGATTAGGACTGGAACACAGTTTCTACCTCCTGTGCCCTCTACTTCTTGCCTTATATACAGGGAGAAAGACCAAGGAAGCCCATCTGCCTCTGCAGGTTGTTATCATGTAGTGGAGCCCCTTATGCTGGAGTGTTGCTGGTGCCTGGGATGAGACACACGCTTCTCATGTCCAGGCCAATGCCAGATGCACTTCTGCAGCTCATCCACCTGGTGCTGAGTGGGGCAAAGGTTGAGACCTCTCAGCAAATGAGTATTGGATGGAAGGTGTTCAGGTGTTGTTTTGCTGTGAGATGTAGGATGGATTGACACACCCAGCATAGAGGTAGCACAGCTGAGTGCAGTCCCCTTCCCTTTGGTGGCCTTGCTGAGGTCTTTGCCATGTAGAGCTGCTGGGAGGCTTCTGCCAGAGCCAAGTCCCCTTCCCTCTGGAGCAGCTTTCAAGTTTATGTCCTGGTGCTTGGCCCCAACCTGAGTTATGTCTCCAGCTGTGACAGATCTCTGCCTGTATCTGGCCACAGACCCCAGCAATCTCAGTTTGGACTCTGATAGATGTGTGACTTCCCACCTTGACTTGGGACCTTCCTCATCTCTATGAACACACCTGGTGATCGCTGGATATTATTTAACCCCAAATATTGTCATGAAACTCATCCTGACCATAACTCTCTGACTCACCGACTTGTCTTTCGAACTGGACCCCAGACACATGGAAGACAAAAGCTTGAGCCAGAACAAGAGCAGGACAACATAAAATCTGTGCAGACCTGCAGACCTGGGATCTTCTTGTGATTTTGGGGAAAAGCTGGGTTTGCTCTGCTGTCATCAATGTGCAGTGACTGTGCAGAGCAAAGAGCAAAATTACAACCCTGAACTCAGATTTTTGTCTCCTCAAGGACCTGCCAGACAGAATCCTTTGGTAAAGTGCTCTGGCAGTTCAGAGGCCCAGGGAGAATGTAAAATGCAGCAAATAAGATCTTCTGATAAAACATTATAGAAATGGCCATAACTTGTTGGGGTCAACACCCAAAACTCACACCCCCCATGTTCCTTCCCCCTCTCTGTGTGTTTTTTTTCCCTGAGGTTTTTACCCTGAGTCCCACCTGCTTCCTGCTTGCAGCCACTTTTCTCCCCTCCCAGGATGTCCCTGTGTGTTCCTCCCAGTACCTAAGCCTGAGCCTGCCCTCAGAGGTACTGTCCAATCCCCTCCAAACCCTGCCCCTATCCAAACCCTTAAATACAGTCCCCCACCAGAAATAAAGGCTTTTGGTGTGATTCATGACCCCTGCATGTGTCTGGATTATTCTGGGAGCTGTCCCCTACCCAGTCCCGAGAATAACAAGCTCCATCTATTCAACTTGACAAAGACATGAAATGGATCTACCAGTGACAGTAGACAGCTGCATTTTTGGAGCATTTCTTTCCAAATCTTACAGCATGATTATTCAGAGTTACATCTATCCTTTATTGTAGCCTGAAAAATTGTTTTTCTGTTGAATTTTAAATTAATTTAATTCAATTTGCTTTATACTCTATTAAACCAACCTGAACTGGTTCTTTTCTGTTGATTTTTGTATTCACCTAGATTTGCCTTATAATCCCTTGTACCCACTGCTATTTGGCAAGGTTTTTGTAAAAGTGAGGAGGTTATGGGAAGATCTCAGGCACTCTCCCCATGTTTTACAAGTCTAGTTCCAGCCAGATAAAGAATGGACTTGGTGCTGGCCAAGCCTGAGCCTGTCAGTGACAGTGGTCCAGCCTTCATGAAAACATATTTAAGGAAAGGCAAAACAGTGCACAGGAAGTACGGAAAGAAGAAATCCAAAACCAGTGTGTTGTTGGGATTCAAAAATGGAAAAACAACAGAATCCAAGGAAGAATCCCAGAGTGATGACTTAATCCAGCTTGCAGACATCACTTATCTCCTATCTTTTGCATGTAAAAAGAAATGAAGTTTATGTGTGTTCCTTGCCCTGTACCAAGACCTGTTTTGCAGTATACTTTTTTCCCCTCTGCCTTGTGTTCATGAATAATGGATTAGCTTTAGATATTTGCTTTCCTCAGGATAAACAAACAGTAATCCTTTAGTTAAGCCTGGACCCTCCCCTGTTTTACATAATGCATGCCTCTTAATTATACTAACCCTATACAACACTGGAAGTTTTTACAATAAATTGTCTTTATTCTACCCTCTGAATAAAGTCCGTTATTTGACCGTCACAGTGTGTTGCCTTAAAAATCCTACAAACCCAAGGATTAGACAAAAAGAAGGTGGAGGAGGTAACTCAGGTGATGCTACAGAGATTCCCCTGCAGCCTGTGGGGCAGATCATGAGGAGCACATCTCCACACTGAAGCCCCTGAGGGACCCCAAGCCAGAGCAGATGGAAACTGGCTACAGGAGCTGTGGCCTTATCCTCTGGAGCAGATCTTGAAAGAGTTCAGGCTGTGGGATGAACTCACATTGAAGCATGGGAAAAATGTGAGGAGGAAGGAGCAAAAGAAAGGAACTGTTCTGTTCTTCCTTTTTTGTTGGGGTAACTTTATTGTAGTTTTCCTCTTCTCTTACCCAGGCCCTGGCCAGGCGCTATCTCTTGTACTTCTCCTGATGTTTCTTGGACTCAAGCCCCCTTGGTGGCACTCAACCTCCCGTTTCTGTTTCTCCAAATTTCTTGTGCAGTCAACCTGATGGGACTGCACCCCAAAGCTTTCTAGCCTCTCTACCTTACCTGTTAGGAAGGGGAAGTAATGTTGATAAGTGTAGGTGAAACATCATGGTTACAGCCCCAGTAATATGAATGTCCAAATATCCTCCTTGAGAGGCATTTGACATTTCATTCATGGTCAGAGATGTGTTTAAGTACCTGAGTGATAATTACATGAAACTTTAAAGCTCTCTCGTGGCCATGTTCCTGGTGGTTCTGGAACCACCCAGGGCTTCCCTATATCAAACAGAGCCTCAATATCCTACTTCCATGGCTGAAGAGGGTTGTTCTTTTGGGACAAGCAGAGTCTGCACTGCCTGCAGTTGCTGAGACTCGGCTATCAGAAATGATGCTGTGTGTTCATGTCATGACCCCTCCTTCTTAAGATGGGTGAGAAGGTGAGGAGAAGGCTCTGGCCTCAAGCCAAGATGATTTCTCCTACTATCTCCTACTCCCCAACCCTTATGGACACCTTCTGACCAGACTTTCTCCCCAAGCACAACTCAGCCCTGAGCAACAGGAGCTACCTTGTGTACTTGGGGATCTTCTGACCTCCCAGGGCCTCTTGCAGCACCAGGGTCCTCCAATGAACACAAGATATGTTGGGATCACCATCTGCAGGACATATTCCAGGGTCAAGGGGAACATTTCTAGGCAGAGATGCAGCAAGGGAAGGGCTGATGGTTGCTGGTTGTGGAGTAGCCAGAGCTGTTGTTTTCACCTTCAAGGGCCATAAAATGAAGGTGGCCAACAGAGGTCCTCCCCTCCAACATCTTTGGGAAAGAGGTCCACTTGCTCACCCATTTATTCACACCTGGCAAAACTCCTTTCTTCATGGATAGCTTTAGTGAGGATCCAGAGTGAAAAGGACAACACAGAGCCAAAACCTGAGATGATGCATGGTTTAATGAGTCTAAGGAGAGAAACCAGTTGCCTCTGAGAGGAGGAAAGAGTGAAAGGATCACCATGGGCAAAAAAGAATCAGTGCCCACAGGGGAAGAATGAGGAAGGTCCACCCTAACATAATTTTGGTAGACATCAAGACTGAAGGAAGAAGAGAATAATGAAGGAAAAAGTGGGAAAGCAAAAAGCAGAGGAAGGAAATGAGAGGCTGTCCTGGGTTGAGCTGGCAAAACGCCAAGTGTTCAAGACAGAGTGAAAAGGGAAGAAGAGGGAGAGGAAAAAAACTCCAAACCAGGTTTATGCTGAAACTAACTACATGTATTTATACAGAAAAGAGAAAATTAAAAGAAAACTACAATATAACACACACTTACACAAGTTATACATAACAAGAAATAACTTCCCACTTCCCAGTAAGCACAAATTTTACCATTCTAACTACAAATCATTCTAAAGAAGTCAATTCCNCCTGAATTTAGGCCCACCTGGCTGAACCCATAACAGAGGCAGAGATCGTGTTTTCACGGAGTCCAGGATGGCTGACGTCATTTGTAAGAGGAGAGGGACATGCTCAGTTTCTCCGAAAGCAATGACAAGAACCTCTGGCATTCAGCATGAAATCATCCTCTGGCCATTTTGTCTATTCTGTCACTGGTGTCTTTAACAAGAGGGGCACTTTCTGATGCCACTGTAGCACCTGGTGAGGCAGAAGATGACAAAGCCCCCGGAGCTGGTGGGCACTCCGTCACAGCTGAGGATGCTGCCAACGGCAGCAGAGGTGGAGGATCCCACCACAGTGTTCTGTGGGAAGGAGCTGAGGATGGGGCCGGGCAGGGTCACCAGCACAGCAGGCGGCTCAATGACAATGGTGGAGCTCTGGCACTGCCTGACACAGCACTCATTGCAGCTGTTGGCCAGCGGGGTTGGGCCGCAGGGCTGGCAGCAAGGGCTGCAGGGCTGGCACTCCTTGCACTTCTCAGCACACGCCATATCTCGAGCCTGCTGCTGCACCTGGGAGAGAGGGCAGTGAGAGGCAGAGCACACACACACCTGAGGAACAACCGGCAAAGCAGCAACAGGGAGCCAAGGCATGTACTGCTGTTTGAGCAGGGAGAGGCTGTGCAGGGGAGAACAAGGGAACCTTTCCCTGAGCCCAGTAGGTCCTTCAGACTTCAGAGAGGCCCAGGGATGCTCCTGCCTATAAGCTGCAGGAAAATAACTCCCTCAGCCCAGCCTCAACCTCTGTCCAGAACAGACAGTCTGCTCTCTGCCCACACAACCATGATTAGAGAGCACCTGCAGAAGACCAAGGAGCAGAGATGGGCTGGAAAGCACAACCCTGTCTGAGAGAGGGTGGAGGAGAAAGGGGATTTCCACTCATCTGGTTCCAAAGAGAAGCAGGTGACAGAAGTGTTTGAGAGAGTCACCAGTTAGACTGCCTTTTATACTGCCCCACGGTGCCTCAGGGCACAATGGCTGTGTTGCATAAGGGACAATTTTCTGCCTGATCCCAAAGAACAGAAAGCTCTTAGGGAATGATATGGTATGAGCTGCTCTTTCCCTCTACACTGCCTTTGCACTTCCTGGCTGACATCATGCCAGTCCCCTCATGGACACGTCTGAAGGTGGGTATGAGAGGTTCCAGGATTTCTTGTGGCAAGGATGTGTGAGTGTGGGCAGAAGTTATAAATGAAGTGCAGAACGGATCCAGGGGAGGCAGGTGATGCCAACTTATGGCACTCAGCTGGATTTTTTATGGTTCTACTGAGAGGAAGGGCCTCAGCTGCTTCAGTCATTGCCTTATCACTGCAGAGCTCCCTGTCTGTGTGTCCCATCCTCATCTCTCCTTTTGCACCAGCTCGTTTCTGGACTTCAGGTTTTCAACTCACTTTCCCCCCAAAGTGCTCTTAGGAGGAAATTGCCAAACACTCTGACCTTCTCCTCTGCTTGGCAGTCCCTAAGACTCCTCTGGCAATGCTGCTTGAGCATCTCTGCTGCCTAGAGTGCTCTGTCCTTGCTCTGGCAGCAGCTGCTCCTCAGCAGCTACTCAGTTACATCCTTTGTTATCCTGTCTCATGCCAACACTTTGATGCTACAGGGTTCTGGTGGCTCTATAGGGGTGGATGAACCCTCTTCTCCCACTCACCCTTGTCTAGAGCTAGGAGGTATGGGAAGAGGGATGAGAGCATGGAGATGTTGTAAGGGGAAGGCGGTGAACGTCAGGCTGGAGTCAATAGCTCCAGAAAACAGAAGCAACACTGCAAGTGCCAAGAATCACCACCACCAGCAGCAATATCATCATGGCTAGGCTTC
>VWZD01012357.1:0-15410 GCA_013396695.1 Sakesphorus luctuosus
ATACAATAAAGGTGCTTTAAATGTACAGCCTTATAAGAAGTACCGAATATTTACCTGTGGAACTGATTAGAACAGTCAACTTTTTACACAATTATTGAAGTGTACTGTCATAGAAGAACACGTCTGTTTGTGGTTTGATTTTATGTTTTTTGTTCAAAAATCTAGTGGTGAAATACTCTGAAAACAAATGTTAACTTGTGTTCTCTAATAAAAATTTTCCTGGCTTCTGTTTGTTGATGCATACTCCAGTCAATTATTAATAAAAGCATGACTTTTGATGGAGGCAATGAGATGACTGTCTGGAAAACAACAGTATGGACTTTGCTAATTCCTTCAGTATAAATATTTTTATTATCCAAGGACTTGATTTCCACATTTACAGTTTCGTTTTAATTTTTCTAAGTCAAAAATACTTTCATCTTTCACTTCAGATTTGGACCTGAAGATGAAAGACATCTGTTAATCGCTCAAAAGATTTTCATCATGCAGTTTAAAAAATCATCTAAGAATTTATGTATCTGAAGAAAACTCAATTTATTATGCATACATAAAATGCTGTAAAATAGAAACAGAAAAGCTTGACATATATTAAAAATATTTAAATTGAAATTATTCATAGGAAAAACTTTATAGATCTATTTTCCGTACATAGAGCATTACTATGCATAGGTTTTAGTAGTCAAGCTAGCTGAAATGTTCTCAAACTGGTTAGCATAAAAAAAAGAACACCTCCTCAACTAAAACCATGGCTACACATTTCAGATTTCATCACCAATTTAACAAAGTTCAAGTGTAAAACATTGAGTGTGACAGCCATCATTATACAACACTGTGATAGAAAAATGTTTTCTTATTATTGCTGAATGCAGTTGTACTTCAGTGATGAGAACCACAGATTGATGCAAAGATTCCCTGTTAAAAAAAAACAGGTCATTTTCTCTAGTTCCTTCAAAGACCTCTTCTGCATAGCCCAACTGTAGCAAATGTTTATGAATATTTCTTCAGATATTTTTTTGTTTGTTTGTGAGAAAGCTGTACTGATTTTTGTTAATAGGAAAATGTATTTGCTATAGCTCATATTCCCTTAGTGTCTTTAAGGCATTCTGAAAACAAGACAATAAAAAGAAAAAGTACTCTAGGCTTAATAAATGTCTGTTTTTAATTGCATATCTCACATGCATTAAACAGACAGCAAAGGATTTATGATACCTTTTGTTAGGTGATTGATGAAGGATGAATTCAAATTATGCTTCACTAAACCTTGTTTTTTTCAGTAGCCACTGCACTATCAGACTGTTGATAAATATATTGTTTGAGACTCAAGGAAGTCCTACAAAGAGTTTACAAACTGGAGTTCATGTTCTTTCACTCTCCAGCTATAGACCACACAGGTAACTTTCAAAGTCACTGGGAGAGAATAGCCTGATGGATTTCTTGGAAGGAACTACAGGCCCAGAGAAGTGTCCTACGATTGAAAGGAGATTAAAAGTAGAATTGCATCGTCTTTTCAGACTGCCAAATTCCTTCTTATTACGCACACTTACGCACATATTCATCTAGAAATGTGTTTAATGCTGCGCCTTTAATTCAAGACAGTCTGATGCTTGTTATCAGTTCCAAAGAAGATTTAACTATTAAGATGTTATTAAAAAAATGACAAGGCAAAATAAATCTTCATCTGTACTACAGTTATGAAGTGTCACATAGAGAAGCAATGTTTTTGTCTATCCACCTTTCTTTCTCTCCAATATCAAAGTATGAGAGAACCTTAAAGAAAAAATATTTTGGACACAATGTAATTCCATTATTTTATTGTACAGTGTCATACAGAACATAAAATGAAGGATTGGGGATTAGTAGGTGTCACAGACAAAGAGTAACATTTGGCTAAAGCAAAAAATATAATTAAAATAAAATATCAGATTTGTTCATTATAAAACCTAACTTTTGCAATATTGTCATTCAGGAAGAAACTAGAATGGCCTCTCGAAAATATTGTGTAATATAGAAATGAATCACATGCTACACAGGGTCAGGCTGACCTGTAGGGTCTGATGAGCTGCATGGTTAGTGAGTAGTGGGACCCTCACAGGACATGGTCCTTCTTGTGATTCACCAGGGAAACTACAACTCTTAAATTTTCTCTCTGAATATAAGAGAGATAGAGAGGCTGTCTGGCACAGGAATCTGGGCTGAAGTCTGAACTTTACAACTCAAATTGTGCTGCCATGTGAAGTCACTGAAGCCAGATTTAAATGAATCGCACTGGAAGGCCCTTGTGCACTTCTAAGTGTTTTGCATCTCTATTCATACGACACCACATAGTTGAGTGTGTGCAATTTCCACTTTAAATGTTGCAACTTTCAGGATTAATTTCATTATTTATTATTCATTTAATTCATGTGAATTAGTAAGATTAGGGAGGTCAAATCCCTGGCTGATATAAATCAATGTACTCTTGTTGTCTGACTCCAGGCGTCTGTTCTTTCCCTAGTTATACCAAGATGTTTTGCTTTTTCAAAACAAAGCAACATAATGGGCACCAATATTGTCATGGCTGAAGACAGTCTTGGATCTTGATTGGATGAAGCAGCATGCACTCCATAAAGCCAGCTGGCATTAACAAGAACACTTTCTGGTCAATGCCCTCTAAAAATGAAAAGTATCAATCTCACAAAGAGCAGACCCCTATTGCAAAGTCCAGAATTAAATGCAGCTCTCCCATTTGGCTGTTTTATGTTGCCACTGTGCCATCTGGCCAAAAATTATTTAGCACTGCATCAGCTTTATGTCTGTAACTTTTAAAGCACAAATATTTATATTTGAGTTTTGTCCAAAAATTCTCCTACATAAGTGGTAGAAAAAGATGTTTCTCTTTCCATTTCCAGACAAACAGAGCAGAAAGTCTGGGCAGATGTAAGGGAAAGAAAATTCAAGTACTTGACGGTGAAAAAGAAATTCAATACTTGTGCTACTTCTGGGCAGATTTGAATAAATTGATTATAATTGATTTTATGCTGATGTCTTAATCTTAAATGGCATTGCTTTCTCAGATTGTTCCATAAGATTATAGGTTATTGGATCAAAACAGATGTAAAGATGCAGTCTTTGTAGAATTGAATATACAGTTTTATTCAGAACTGTGAACACAACAAAGATCAATTAACATTTTGTTTCATGCCTTCAAAGATGAAATTGCACCTTTTTAAAACATTATGTAAAAGGTAAGAGAAAATGCACAATTTTCTAATTGTAAAATAATTAAGTGATGTTCATGTAATTACGTTTATCACAGGAACCTTTAGACAGAAGGAAGTAGAAAGGAAAGGAAAAGGATGTTAGAAAGGCTAGATTTAATTCCTGGCTCAGGAATTTTGCTTTGGCAACGCCTTTCACTCATCTGTAGATTCAAAACAAGGATTACCCTTTATCTTTGTATAACGATTACCCTGACTTTGTAAGTAGACTTTCTAAGCCCATAGTAGAGATTGTTGGGAGCACAGATAGAAAAAACTGCACAAGCCAATATAACAGTATTTCAAGTAACTACAAGCATTTGGGGGGGTGGGGTGATCACAACCCTAAAAATCCAGAATATAGAGGATACTACTGCATTTTTATTGGCTATATATCTTGGAAATTGCAACAGAAACATATGTAAATTTCTGGCCAACAACACTACTATAAATATGCAAACATATCACTGACATACTCTTTCTAGTACTGCATATCATTATGCAGATTTTCTTTAAATTGTTTCCAAATTATAAGCCTCTGCAAATAAATACAGCAAAAATAACTGAGGGTAAGGGGCAAATCACTAGAACATTACAAATACTGACTGTGTCCAAACTTCAAGAATGATTCTGAGGCTATTCTGCCTCAATGGAATTTGTAATGGATATACATACTTTCAAAATGGCTCAACTTCACTGAACTAGAAAACCAGCTAAAACTACAGTCTCTGTAGATGGAAAATTACATTAATATTTCAAATTCCAATTTTAAGATTAAACATGAGTCATTGTCCTTTAACTTCATCACCTAAATATGGCACAACAAACATCTGACAACATTGCCCAAGTAGACATTTTCTGACACATATACAAAAATACCTGGTAAGTCACAAGGAAAGAAAATAAAAGACTATCATTTAAAAAATAATTCTAAAACCCAAGAAAACTGTAAGAAATTTGATTTATTTTGGCTTTCTTTTCTATACCATCTTAATGTATACAAGGAGAAATTCTCTTTTTCGGTATGCAAATATCTGTAATCTTTCCTCTATAGATAACAATACTTACAGGTTTTTTTGTAAATCGGTATTTCCCTGAAACATTTTAAAGTATATCTGTTTTTAGGAACATAATTTTTTATAACACTGAGACATTAAATTAAATTAAAGCTGAGCTGCAAGTGGTGTCCTCTGCAAGTGGTTTTGACACCAGAATTGTCATTTCAGGGCAAATTTAATTCACGTTTTCTGGATAGAAAATCCCTCTCTACTTAATCTTACAATCATTCACACAACTTTATTTAAAGTATACACGTACAACCTTTACAACATGTCATAAATCTGCACACTCACCCTGGTCATGAGTGTATTTACAGAAAGAATCATTTGTGAGATCCCTTTTCCCACAATCACTGTTCTCATGTTTCTCATGTTCTTTGTTTTATATGAAACCTTCTATGTATGTCTGACATGCTGGTCTTTGGGTAAGCTGATAGGACAGTGATAGAGGTTACAAAACCCATTATCCAGCTGGCACCCAATTTCCTAGTGACAGATAGATGTATCTGTCAGACACAATCTAAGATTAGTTTGTATCTTAATATCAAGGAAAAAATGTGAGAAGGCTGAGTTCCTTTAGTTTTCAGGTGCTTTCGCTACCTCAGGTCTGTGTAAGTAATCATACAATCCCAGAATGTTTGCAGTTGGTAAAGACCTCTGGAGGTCATCTAGTCCAATCCTCTTGCTCAAACAGGGTCACCTAGAGCCAATTTTCCAGGACCATGTCCAGACAGCTTTCAAATAGCTCCAAGAATAGACTTTACAGTGTCTCAGGGCAGCTTGTGCTAGTGCTCAGTCAACCTCACAGTGGTTCCTGATGTTCAGAGAGAACCTCCTATGTTTCAGTTTGTGTACCTTCCCTTCTACTCAGCACTGGTGAGACCTCACCTGAAGTGCTGGGTCCAGTTCTGGAGAACATAAAAGACAAAAATATAAAAAGAAAGAGAGCAGGAAAAGAGTACCCATATACATATTTCTTGCCAAAAAGTGTTTTGTTGATAAAACAACTTGTGGGTTATGTGCATTTTGGACTAAAGTAAAACTCTTACAAGATTTATCAGAAAATTCTAAGCAATATTAAACATACAACTATACTGACATAAAAAATGCATAATATAAACAAGTTCATATATTTCCTAGGAATAATGCAATTATATGGAGATGTTTTGACTTGAGAAGGTCAGAGTACTTCAAAAGTACACACTATTTTAAGTGTATAGCATTATTTATAAATTAATCATTACAGATTACTTCATCAAGGAATAAACACAGGCTGAGAAAAGTAAAGTGATTTCCCCAAATAAAAGGTTCACATTTTTCTCTCTGAAAAATCTGGGTACATTAGAGTTATTGCACTTAGGTGCTGTGCATAGGTCAGTGAGGTATGATAACCATCACAATTAATGGACATATAGAATCTTGCCATATGAGATGACCTACCATGTAATAAGTCACATAAGTACAGAAAAATTCAATTCACTATTTATGTTGATATGTTTAATGTGGATCTATCTGTAAATCAAGATGCTGGGTTAAAGCTACTGCTGATTAAATGGATAAATTGCTCTTTTTACCTGCTCATTTCACACTTTTGATCAAATAAGAAGTCAGTAACAAAGGAGAGAACTTTCAGGATCATTAAAGACCTTGCTGTGGGTACTGTGTTTATAAAGTCACATAATATCTGAAAATAACTCACATAATAAAAATTATCCTTGACTATTTTAAAATTATACTTCTCCAAGTTTATCTTCTTCACCCTGCACATTTAACCAAAAACAGATTTAGAGGAATAACTAGTCATGATACCCACTGGTAAGGGAATTACAATACCAACAGTGTATAAAAAAATTAGATTCAATTTAGAGTATAAAGAACATATTCCAGAACTCCTAACTGATGGCTAAGAGTATGACTTCCATATTACATGACATATATGACTCTCAAAAGCAATAACTGAACTGGCATTGATGATTCCAAAGTTAATGACAGGACTGCAGGAAAATTATTTCTAATATAATGCTTAGGCTTCACAATTCACAGTGAAAAACCAGGAAATAAATCTGTATCGCCTGCAAACCACAGGAGATTGCATATAATCCAAAATACAAACATGAGAAACCACATTCTGCAACTAAACACAAGGAATTACCTCCTACACCAGCTCATGCCCAAAGGTGGGCTCTCAGGGCTAGCACAGTACCATTTGTTTCGACAGTTTACATAAGATGTAATAAACAAATGGAAAACAAGCTCTGAAGAGTTCTAAAAGATTTTTTTGCCACTAATACTTCCTGCAGAATTTAGACAGAAAGAAATGCAGCAAGTTCCTAAGGCAGTCATCTAGTTAAACATGTTATGCAATGCATTTTCTAATACTTAAGGTTTCTTTCATACGCACATATTCAAAGTCACCATATCAGAAAGGGAGAAACAGGCAGCTCAAACTACTGTTCTAAATTTTAATTGCTAGCTAAGATGATGACCTCTATTGATTTATATCAATCTCCATTTTGGATGCTCCTAAACTGGTATTTCACAATCAAACCCAGAATTAGACTTTTCTCTTAAGAGGAACTACACTTGACAAGGAAGTAGTAGATTCAATCCCTTTCCAACTTGAAAAAAGCGTTAGAAAGTGCTGTCGTGACAGAAAAATTGTATTACAGACACATATATTAGCAACACAGATGGCCATGTTTGCTGTCAAAATACTGGAAAATGATACAATGACATGCAATCAGAGCAGAAATATTTGTAGGGAGCAAGCTCAGAAAACATTACCGTTCCTATGCTTTTGAGAGTTCTGAAATACACACTCATAAGTGACTTGTGTAATTGCAGACATTTTGTCAGTAACTGCCTGAAGTTGATACTTGTTCACTCATCAATAGTAGAATCATGGGTAGTTTCCTCTTAAAATTTATGTCCAGCATTTTTGCTGTTCAGTGTTTCAGCATAAAGACAACTCATGGACATAGTTTTTTTGCATTAAATAAGTATCTGTACTTCAAAGATACCATGATGTTTGTCAATACTTTGCCTTTCTGAACAACAAGTTTCTGAAAGATAAAATTTTCAACTAGGCCATGATGTAATTTACAAGTAATTCAGAATATGAATGCGTACCAGTATGTTCTGTTTGCTATTTGCAAGTAATCATACCAAATAAGCAAAACACAAGATGTCTGAATCTTCAGAGCAGTAGAGGATGCTTTAATTCACATTACATGTCATAACAAGAGTACCACAGTGCATTCCTCTCTCCAGGCAAGCTGATCAATAGTCAAGCTTTAGCTCTGACCGTGGTCTTTCACAAATGGTCAATAACATCTCCTTTCCTGTTCAGTCAGTGGCATCACTAATTACGATAAATACCAAAAATTATCCCTTTGTGATCCTAGATTAAGATCTTTGACAGAAATGGGACACGGAGACAGTTTCAGAAAGGGATTCTGGTATTCAGCACAATTTAAATCAGAGGGCGACTTCACTGAAATTACAAGGGCATGAATGAGGTCAAAATCAGCCTTCCAAATTGCAAAGAGTCTCTATTTGACCTCCCTTACCTACCAAGAACATCCTTCCTACTCTGTTTTTTTGCAGTGTAAACATTGCAATGTGAGACTGAAAGGGTAGTTACAAAGGTTCTCTTTTTCTTTAACCAGCTTTCCAGACTGCCAGGGGAGATTTAGGAGCTGTACAACCAGTTCTTCCCAAAGACATTAGAGCACAGTCTTTAGTGCAAAGGAGATGGATCAATTTCCATACATATTCTCACAGAAGAAGCAATGGCTAAAGGAGGCTGGATTCCTCTATAGGCTATAAATGACAAGCATTTTGGTTACAACCAATAGTGAATTTCACTCACACCTCACAAGAGACTGAGTATGAGAATATTTCTAGGAGATACAAACACTTCTAACAACCACAGAGGCTATTAGAATTGAGATGTCTTTGTACAGGTGATATTTATCCTAATACCTAATAATTAATAGTTAATAATACAATCTTTACCATCTTGTTTATACAGAAATAGCTTAGGATCAAAAGAAATCTTGGTCCTACATACGTTCAAGCCTCTCTAGCTGCTTTTCAAGTAGAGGGATTTATTGGGGTTTGACATATGTGCCATTAACTCTGCCTCTCACTATAATTATAAATAATGTTTTTAAAATAAAGGAGAGAAAAAAACCCAAAAGAGCAACTGAATTACAAATTCCTGAATGCACTTGCACTAGGAAGCTGGTACATTACTTGTTCTTCCCAGATCGCTCTCTCTTCAAGTCATTGTAAATTGGAAGTAAACCCTTGGCAGCAATATGCCTTGAGTCTGCACTAAACTATTCTCCAACATGAGGCAGAAATAGGAACACTTACATTTGAAGTGAGCAAGCACAGTAACAGGTGTCTCTTGGGGATGATGGGTCTCTCTAGTAAGTGAGCAAGTGAGTGCCTCCTAGGGGCTTGAGGGGCATGGTTAATTATTAACCTCAGCTACTGCAATTCTCTGCTATTTAGAATGCATGTTTTAAAATTCACAAGGTCAGAAAATATGTCTGTGTGGGTGGGTGCCTGAGTAGGCTCTCAAGGGGAGAGGAAGACAAACAGTGCTGAGAAACACACACATTTACCGAGGTACTGAGTGTTAGTCCTAAAAAAAAACTACTTTACCTTCAAAGATAAGTAGTACTAGAGGAGAGACATTTAAAAATGTGTAATGGAAAGAGTATTCAATCATTTTTCTCCAGAAATTATCTTTTTTGTTGTTGTTTTTCAAGAGTAAGAACAGCACTAAGTTGTTTGTTTCAATCTGCTGCAATTTTACAGGGTCTTTTTCCTGTGGGTTTTTTCATACTCAGTTCTATTTCCTTCTTCATGCACATTTTATGGTAACATTGATTTCTTGTACTATTCTTTGGAGAAATTAGCATGCACATTCTTTCCCAGAGCTGCAATAGTACATTTGTGTGTAAAGCAGCATCAAAAATATAACTGAAAGAGTAGAAAGCAGGGCTCGGCACAGGATGCAAAGAGAGCAGGAGAAAGTCCTGGCATCCTTAGAGTTATTTGTCTTGAAGCATCACAGAGGACCTACAAAATCTTGAAAATCTTTTATGAAGTTTAATTATGGAAGTAAGTGTTTTTTATAGTGGTCTATATTAGAAACCTTAAAAAGGCAAATGACAAATCAAAAAGTAACAATAAATATTTTGAAAATGTTTACAAGTGTTTAACACTAAAATATTGGTTCCAGTCTCACTGCCTTCTTTCAGTGTAATAATGCAAGATCTCTGTTAAATGTATATTGACCTAATCCTAACTATAGCAGAAATTTGCATTGATTTGCATACCATGTTTTCCTTTTAGAATAAATTTTCCATGGAAAACTCTGACATCTTTTGTTTCAGATCAATCAAAGCATGCTGTTTGAATGAATCAACTGGCTTGGATGAGTCTTATTTTATTTATAATATTAAAATGAAAAAATCTATTTCAATAGTAGCAATAATAATAATGTAAACTTCTGCAAACTATTTTAAACTTGACAAATGACATTTCCAAGAGCAAAATGTTGCATTCTGGAAAATGCTCCACTTGATGTAATTTCTTTGTCATGCTACAAGTAGGCTATCTGTCCAATGAAAGTAATTTTATTTTATTTATTATTACAAAATTACCTATCAGATCCACCCACACACCTTGTACTTCCACTCAGTCTTGCAATAAAACAAAAATAGTTGACAGATGAGAACAGGAAGACCATAGCAATCTCTAAAAATCTCCATTACCTGTTCATTCTAAGACCATGGCCTGAGGATTCTTAATGGGATTAATAATGTGATTTATAATGACAGCATGTGCCATCAAAGAAAGAATTTTTGACATTAAAACAAATTATTCTGTATTTTAAATGCATATCAGATCAAGTATTTGTCTAAGAGGAACACTGTAGGTGAAAAAAATGTGTACCCATTTGGGATGGCAATGATGAATATAATATTTTTCATGTAAACAAGAGCTGTAATATGTTCTCCTGTACATGGTATCGAATCCAGAAAATTAGTTTAAGCCTTTATTAAGGGCTACTGAATTATATTGGCAGATTTCTGACATAGGCAGTTGTCATCCAAACTCTGATAAAGCAATCCACTTATGTAGGAGATGTACTAGATAGCTGATAACCCACAAATGTGAATTATATGATCCCTGTTATCATTCTTAGATATTAAATAGTTAGACAATTTTTTATGTCAAGCTTTAGAAAGAAAAAAAAATGTCATAATGTCTCAGTCCTATGTACAAAATAGACACAGACCTGGACTTTGGGGATTAATTCTCTTTTTTTTTTTTTTTTATAATAAGGATAGGTACATTGATTGTTTTGAATAGAAATATAAAGCCAATGTATGGACAAAATTTTGTTTCAGCAACATGTTTTCCTGGAAAAATATAAAATTTATTCTTGAATGCCTCAAGCTCCCATATTTTTTTTGGTTGATGCAGAAGTTTTAAAATGAGGAAGAGAAGAAGTTTAAGTTTTGAGAAAGATTAAAATGCTGTTTCGTGCATTGTGGGGAAACTATCAAAAGCAGGTGGTCTTTCCACCATGTAAAAAAAATTATGTATTTAAGAAATATAATTAGCATCACAACAAGAATAAATATTATAAAATTGCACCAATAGGTGACACACTGGAACTGCTTTGTGATAAACTTCAATTGAGCTGATGAGATATCGACCAATTTGAAATGCAAGATGAAAAAACATACTTAAGTATCAGGGCCTATGCAGACTGCCTAGATTTCGGGAGAAATCAATAACCTGTTCCACTTGAAAAAATTTCATTGTGGTAGAGATCTTCCTGGTTCATAACCGAATCCAAGGAATTACATTTTCTGTTCTGAGTGTTTCAGTACTCATGTAATCAGGTGCTATCATGAATCTTAATGATTACAAGCAGGATCAGGTTATGAATAAATATCAGAAGTTGATCTTTGAGTCAAATTTCATTGGTCATTATGCACTTAAAGACTTTTTTCTTTCTTTCCTTAAACCTTTATCATTATATCAAAACTAGAAGAAACAAGAAGAAAGTAGTACACAATATTATCCTCCTGCGGAGGTAAAATATCCAGACTTATTTCATGGCTCCCAAGAATAAAGGATTTGAAAACCAGAGTTACCCCTGAACAAACAAAACCCAAAGTCCTTAAATTCCATGCCTGATATGAGCATTTGTGGTTGGATATGCTGCTTGCTACAGAAATTTCTAGTGCTATTCATTTCTAGAGTGCTATAGATTAGAACATCAGTATTATCTTACTCCAGAAAAATTAGATCTAAAACTATATACTGCATTTCAATAGAGAAAACAATTTTTCACTGGGCTGGACTAGGACACAATAATAGTAATTTTTTATTACTATTGTTACCATTAGTTATGGGCCTCAACTTCTATGTCAATGATCTAAATACTAATGAGGAAGTCTGGTCTTCTTCTGCTTAACACAGAGAATGAAAATACAAAGAGGATAAATAGAGTAAGTACCCTCTGTGGGATTAATATGGATAAAGCGACATGCATACCATTGTAATTCTGGCCAGTCAGCTATTGTGATTTACTCTTATGCTGACTCAGTGCTTCAGAGTGAAATACTGCCATCCCTCCCACTCCTCTAATGCTTGCCAAATCCTATTAGGAAATGTATAGTAATTAAGGTTAAGTAACACCACGCTATCCAACTCTACCCAGAAGGTACTTCATATTGTCTCTGAAGTCAACTAGAAAGGAAGCCTCCCAGTCCAGTGCCAGATGAGGTGTTTAATATCCAGGAGGAGCAAGATCTGGGCTGATCTCTGCAGGAGAGTGAGCCAGGCACCCAGGGTGATTATGAAACAGGCCAGACAACGACTGCACTGAGAGGGCGCAGCCGCACTGCACCTCAGCCAGGCAAGCAGAGATGAGTGGTGACACCAGCAGGTTCTATCGACAGCGCAGTGAGCACCAGGCGAATGCCATCTAGTAAGTCAGGTTCAAGATCAACACAGAAAACCCCAAACAACAATTCAGGAACAGCCTGAGCGGAAGTGGAGCTCCTGGGCCCACTTATTTCAGAAAATTTCTGTTCTAGTGCCTAGGATTTAGTGTTACTGATTACTTTGCCCCCTTCTCTCATTGCATAAAAGCTGTGGGTTTTTCAAAAATCTGATGTGAAACAACAATCCCCTGTGCAAACTTTGAAACAGATGTCCTTTAAACTTTCATGTCCTCAGAAAAAACACCCCAAACTTCCAACCTAGGAAGCTTCTCAGCTTTCCATTAAGAGATGTGTCTTTCTCAAATATAAAGGCTCCAGCTACCCAGGCACATTCTTTCAATGGAAAAAAATCCAAACACATCACTGATACATTTCCCACGATATTTCACCTGAAACAGCCAGTAATAAAAGACAGAGCAGAGCACAAGAGGTCTTCTGGTCTTCTGCTGTCTTGTAATAAAATGAAAGGTAACAGACTGGACACCCTTTAGTTTAGGCTGATTGGCATGGGACAGCAAAGGTTAACAGAGAAAGGGGAATGTTGTGAGTGCCCTCAAAAAACAGCATAAAGACTCATAAACATTATGCAGTTCATCAATAAACACCAATACTTTAAAAAAACACTGTCTACCACAAGCTGAACATTCACCTACAATGTGTTCTGCACAGAATATTTAAAGGAGTACAACATTTGTGGGTGCTTTGTATTTCTTAACTATTTGTGGAACAAATTCAGTTACACTCTCCGCAGTATCTTGGCACCTGTATACGCAACCACTTAGCAGGGTGTCTGAAAACATTTGGCTTTAGCCTGTGACTCATCATGCACTTTAGGTGCCTGTTTATTAATCAAGAATCATACACCCTGCTGAGTGTTATAATTTTCAAGGAAGCAACAGATCCATTAGCATTCAGTGTTTCTTGTTTTGTATCTCATATCCAAGTCAGAATTAACCAACACACCTGAGACTTAATCACTCTAAGCACCAGCCCATTTCACTCTTCCATGCAGTTCAGCATTTCCCTGCCATTCTAGGTTCCCATGGACAGGTCTTAACAATTTCTATAGGTACTTCAGCAATATTGTGTATAAGTTATATTCACATTTGTAAGTTTGAATTACCTACTTTTTTTTTTTCCTGAAAAGCTCTCTGTGATTAAAGTATACATTGGAGAAAAAAAAAAGTAAGATTTAATACTTTAAAAAGGCACACATTCCAGATAAATTTCTAAATTACACACACAGAGATTTTGCAATGTAAATAACATCAAAATGAGATCAAAGCTTCATATCAGAGCTAAAAAAGATTCCCTGATTTAAAGGCACTCTTTTTTTTTAATAATTTAACTTTGTGGCTGCAATGGTGACTTTATTTGGTCAGTTAGAACAGTTTTTCTGCTTCCTTTCACGGATGCATAAATTACAGAAGTCTTGCCAGGTATACTTGTCATCAATTTGCCTGATTTATAGACATACATAATTGCTGGAACTTCAGAAATGCTCCTTTGTTTAAGAGGAATCTTTACTAAGATGAATGTCTGATGGCAACTATTCTGAAATCAAACTGTTCAACTGGACTCTGTGCTCCCACTCCACTGTATAGTCTTGCTGATCTCATACTATTTCATATTGTTCATCTCCACTTTAAAACAGCCTTAACTTCTAATACCTCCCAATAGAACAGTGAGTAAAAGCAATCCAAAATGACAAGGAGAAAAAAAAAATAAAAAAGAATAAAAAAGAAGTTATGATGAGGGAGTTAAGTGGTATTTCAAGTTCACCAGTATTCTATCTCTTGGGAATCTACCTGTATCCTGATGGTTAACGAAACACCATAAATTCCAACAATCAGTGATGCATATTTGACAAAATAACAGAATCAGTTTTGTCAAACAGGATCAAAAGGAGTAGAATAAATATATTTTAAAAACACCCCAAACACACATATTAAGTTTTATGTTTACATTGAGGTAAAATTACATATTTCTTTTAGATGCTGATTACCTGATTCAAGTCTCTAACATTAATAATGGTGACATATTTCACTGATGACAATGGTTGTCTAACAGATCACAAGTCAGTGTAGATTTAATCTGATAATACCTTCATACTTTTAAATTAAAGACTCAGAAATTCCTTGCTTCTGACCTATTAAGAGCAAATAACAAATTACTTTTCCACTGCTTTAAGAAGAAAAGGAGTAAGATTGGACTCCAAAGGGCTCTTACGTTTGAAGGTCATTTTGACACATAAGCAAGTTTACTAATCCATTCCGAAGACTGTGAAATTAAACGTTGTCTTTTTTAGAGGATTAAAAGCAACTAAAAGTGTATTACTATATAGTCCCATTTGGTTTCTTCTTAAAGGTGCATTAACTAAGTCACAACTGAACTAATTTCCTGGAAGGGTTTATTCCACAGGTATTTAAAACTGTTGCAGAATTAAAATTTTCCCGTTGTCAGATGCTTTGTCAGACGATTGTGAAATCAGAAGCATTGTACAGGTTAAGGTGAGAGAACTTTAGCCAAATTCGTCTTTCCACTCACACAAGAAATAGGAATAAGAGAAACTGTAAAAGGAATCAGTTCAAACACTGGTTTTCATAGGGAAACAAAGCAATTTGAAGGACCAAGGCAATTCAAAAGCCTTTGGGAAGCACTATCAATTAAAATATATTTTGGTTTGCATTGTATTTATGTTACAATAGCTTGACTCATTCAAAAGCTTACATTATCCTGCAAGACCGCTTAAGCACAGAGGGCATCCAAATGCATTCTATCTAATCAGCATTTATTGAAAGGAAAAAATGTGTGGTCACATTACAAGTTTTATCATAAACCACAGAGTGTAAAATGCATTTTTTATACAAAGTAGTCTTGAGTACGTTAACACACTGTAATAAAAGTATATTACTTAAAAGAATTCTATATGAAAATAGGTAGTGTGAAAATTTTTGTGGAATTGTTACTTAAATATTAATTAAGTTAAAAATTCATGGACTATTTTCATTTATGCCTACCTTACCTTGATTTTCTCTGGAGCAATATATTTTGAATACATAATTTAAGGTGGT
>VWZD01012359.1:0-11873 GCA_013396695.1 Sakesphorus luctuosus
CTGAACTAGGACAGATATCAAATCACATTGGTGAACTCTTATGTAGTGCAAGTCTGAAGATGGTTATGACAGCTGTGATTTGCCTATTCTGCTAGGCTTTCCTGAATTTTATCTGTGTCATAGTGTAAGCCCTTTCTCTCACTTTTTTTCTTTTTCCTTTTTTTTTTTTTTCCCTGTCTTTTTCACTAGAAGGTCTTAAGAAACAGACTTAGCTCTCAGGTTGCATCTGTAATGCATAAACAGCCCATTTGGTTTCAAGACTTTCAGCTGATTTTTATCTAACTATCAGCCATCCTGAAGATCATTAAAAATTATATCACTTCTCCTCAGCTGAGACCCAGGTTGTAATTTGTTTCTTCTTCATCAGGTTCACCCGTATAGGTTAAAACCCGGTAAAAACACACTGCTCTGCCAATCTTCTTCCCCAGCTCCAAACCCCCAAAACTAAAACACTCCTTACAATACTGATTAACTATTACAGGAGTGTGTGTGACAAATATCAAATCATAGGATATTTTGGTTTGGAAGGAACTTTTAAGATCATCTAGATCCAGTCTTTCTGCCATGAGCAGAGATGCTACCTGCTGTACCAGGCTGCTCAGAGCCCCATCCAACCTGTCCTTGAACACTTCCAGAGAGAGGACATCCACAGCTTCTCTGGGAAACCAGTTCCAGTGCCTCACAGCGTGTATCTACTAGGGTTTATTTGCCTTTGACATTTTTGGGTGTGATTTGGAAGAGAAGAAAAAGACCGCCTCTTACACTGAGGGAGAAATAACAGATTCTCTAACAATAGAGTTTACTCTTTCTCTACTTTCTTTATACTGAGTCAGAGCCCATTTACAGTGAGATTAGAATATTTGAATGTAATTTGTTAGATAGTATTTAGCAAGTAATTTAACAAGACTCAAAAGTGATTTTACTGAAACACATGTGAAAAATAGAGGCAAATAAAACACCAAGACAGGAGGTAAAGGAATGAGAGAACATTGAGATGAAATGTGTAGTATCCAACTAAGTTTTGGACACAAATCAGACATGGATTTGTAGCTTTTCTTTAATTGCAATATATTGTGACTGAAATTATTTCTCTGATTAGATTGTCACCTCTGAGTGTAAAAAAATGTCTTGGTACTTGACAGAGTCAATGGTAAAAACAGACTTGTGGGCACAGACGTCGTCACCTGACATCTGAATCACTCACCTCAATCTCATTTCTATTTGTTTGTTTTTTTTTTTCCCCATGAATTGTAGACATACAAATGACATTATCAAGCAAGTCATCACGGCAACTAAGTAGGATTGTGAAACAAAAAAGCCCCATAAACAGTTCAAAAACTGTTCCAGTATAAATTTGTGAAGTACAACATAATTGTTTAGGTTTGTAAAAGTTAACTAGAACATTAGTAATCTTAGTTTTCAATAAGGTTATTTTCTTTTGTTGTGTCTGCTTCAGTGAATAGAATTATTATAGCAAGTTTCTATCTGAAATTCAAGAACAATTCCTCCCAGACTGCTAATGCCTGTTTAGGTAAAAACAAAGAATGCTAAAAATTTAATTTTTCCTCCTCTCCAAATAGTCTTTTGCTGAAACCCCCAGGACTCCTTGCACCACAATGCATAGTTCCAAAATTATGATTTAAGGAAGAGAAAGCAGTATGAACAAAGGACAGGGAGACATACAGCTTAGTAAGCCCTAATTAACAAGGTTGGAGAGCCAGGCCAATGGCTATTAATTCCTACTGTCTCTCAAAGGAAAGATAAAATGACCAACCAAGAGGAGAGCCCAACTTGAAAATTCAAAATATGCTTTATGTTTTTTCCTGACTTGTGTGCCATTTATTTCTCTTGCAGGAAAAACAACAATTAAAACTAGTTAGATGAGTGTAATATTGACTCACTAACCCAATACATTTTTGAATATATATGGTTTTATCTGTCTTATTCAGTAAAAACATTTAAGCTTATATTTAACTTTAATCTTTTTATAGGAGGTGGGTTGTAGAGTCACATCCTATGTAAATAAGGGATTTATGTTGTAGTATCTAAAGATAAATTAGGGCACTCTGCTTCTAGCCAGCTGTGAGTTTATGTTGTATGCCTTTAAAAGAGGTACATTCTAAATTAGATTTATTTCCAGTGAAGCATTATTCATCAATCAAATATGAAGTATATCAGAATTTGAATTACTTCTGAAACTGCAATGGCTATCTTTTAATGCTTCAGCTGGAGTTGACTGTCTTGTCATCCTACATATTTCCACCTCACTGGCTTACAGAATTTGACAGAAAGCCATGTTATTCTGCATCTGGCATAATGTCCACTTGATTCCTGCTGATGAGTCAGAACAGTTCTGTTTCCAAATTTATATCTAATTAGTCAGTTAATGTTGGTGTTGAACTTCTGATTGTTTCTTCATGGGTTGCTTTTGCTAAAGTTTCATAATATTTTCAATTTTCCTTCATTGGTATAAGGCAGTAAAACTGATTATAAAAAAGTTTTCCTTTCTGAGTCAGATTTATGTGTTGCACTTATTGTGTAGTTTATTTAAAAAGCTGTTGTCTAGACTCCAGCTACTGCCAAGTCCTGCTTCTAGAATATTGATCTTTGGATGATGCTTACTCAGCATGTGATTCCAACATTTTGGCATTTTGCTGTCTCCTTGTTAAACATCAGCTTGCCTTAAAAGCACTTTAATGCCTTGAAGATAATGAACAATTTGGCAGCAAAAATATTTTCTGACTGATTTGAAGCCCTTGCATAAAATGCTTGGCGCCTGAGATCACCGAAACCTTTTATACTGGCTATTTGAAAATTAGGATTTATTTCTTTTTGAATTTTGAAATCTCCTTGAGAGAGCCATTTAAATGTGAACGTATATTTTCCTCTTTAACAGTAGCTTATGGGCTATAATGGCAGAATATTTTTGCATTTTTATGTTTAGTTTTATTGTAAAGAGCCTTGGGATGCATTTGCATGAAAGGCACTATATAAGCTCATTTTGTATTGCATTGTATTGTATTGTGACAAGTGCAATAATCTCCAGGTCTCCTATCCATTAAAGAACTAATTTCACAGCTCACTAATTATGTGAATGAGAAGGGGAAATAGGTCCATTTTCTCTAAGGTATGCTGAGCAGATGGCATAGCATTCATTTCCACCAGCTGAATCTAAGGTCCTCTCTTGCTTTTGGTTCCGAGGCTTGCCTTTGTTTATTAAATAGAGCAGGAGAGAGATGTCAGTACAGCATGACAGTGTGCACTGAGAGGCTGTCTCTGTCCTTGGCTAATACAACATTACTTAGCATAAATGTCTAAACCGCCTGTTTATTTAGGATGGGACATGAAAACTATTAAAATGAATGTGCATTTCAGTGTAACTCTAATTTACCTCTGATTTATTGAAGATACTGATTAGTTCTGTCCTAAGGATTTAAACTGATACACATTAAAAAGTTATCAATGACTCAAATGAGTACCTTTGAGGCTGTATCTTGTGTGTAGTTTCAAAATAAAATACATTTCTTCCTTAACCTGCACACTTTCCTTCATAGCTAAGGTTTTGCCATCTTGCTAATTGTTTCTTTTTTTCTATCACCTCACTCATAAAAATAATGGACTTGAATCAAACATGCATACAGTGATTTACATAGTGCTCTAATGCACTTCTTTTTTAAAGTAACATGAGTCATCAGACACTAGTGTACTCCTGTGATCCTGAAAGGTGTCTATTTTGCCCCTTGTTTCAGCATTTAAGAGAAAAGCTGAGGCTGAAGGTCCTGACACAACTCATGGATGACTTGGCAATAAGGCTACGTTTTACAGTGCTACACAAGAAATCGGATGTATTTCTCCGTTTAACAATAATGAACAGTGCTAATTTGTTGTTTCCTTCTCTCACTGCTGGCCTGTCTTGTGTTGGTTTTGTATTCATGGTTCTGGTGTCATTCCAATTTCAGACGGATGCAGCACTAATGTATGATGCAGTTCATGTTGTGTCAGTGGCTGTCCAGCAGTTCCCACAGATGACTGTCAGTTCACTACAGTGCAATCGCCACAAACCTTGGCGCTTTGGGACACGTTTTATGAGTCTCATTAAGGAGGTAAGTCCCCAGTAAAGCGCACTGCTTCACTGCATTCCCATTTTCTTTGTTTTCATTCTGTTTGGATTCTACTTTTTTCTTTGTTTGTTGGTTCAGTAGATGGGAATTTCTCATCTTATTGTCTATAAACAGTTTAACAAGCAAGGTAACATTTGTATTTGAAAGTGGGTTTTCCTGAAGTATTAGGTGGAACAAAGAAACATCAAAGGGTGAACTAACTGCAATATGAATAAAACTTTTGTTTCTAGATAATTGGAGGTGTGTGGAACATTTGTGGCAGAAAAACCTAAATGCCTGAAACCACAAACCGCAGATTTATTATGAGAAATTTAGCAACTGGCATAAGTTCAAAGGAGTCAAGAATTAATTTTACTTCCTGGTGAAAATTTTTTCTTCTTTTTTGTATGGTGAATTAGCATATGTGCCCTCGGTAACCCAGTATGCTGCTTAGATACTGATAGACAGTCATTTAAAGTAAACTTAGGAGATTTAAGGTGCTAAAGATGAACAGTGCAGAATAGGGTATTCAAGTCTCTTGCACTGTAAATAACTCCTAATACAGTATTTCTCATTCTAGAGAGGCAAAATATTATGGTAGTAGAATTATTTGCAAAGAAAGGTAGTTCTGTTTTTAATATTGGTTCCTTTTAAGATGATAATTTTGGGTTTTTTTTCCGTTCCCTCCTCTATTTTAGTATAGTTTTCAACTAGGTAGACTTTAAGTTATAAAAAAATGAGGATATTGTGCTTTATTAAAAGCAAGGAGTAAGCTCTGGAAGGCTGGCTTACTGACCTCAATTTTTGCTGTCTCAGTGTGGTTTCAGGAGGATCAGCATCTTGCAGAAGCAAACCTTTATTTGAATGAAATTTCCTGACAGAAAAATGACTTTCAGCATTAGTGAAATGGATTGAGGCTTGGGGGTTTCTGAGGGGAAGGCATGTAGGGAAGCAGAAGGGGAAATTAATGCATGAATGATGGAAGAATGAAAACAAAACAGTCTTGTATCTCATTCAGTGCAAGAGTTTATTGCCTAGCATGGAAAGTAGTTTAAAAATTGTCTGTGAAGACAGAAGGAAAGGTAGATTTAATTAGCAAAAAGTGAATACAAAAATATTTAAAGCCAAAAATCAGCCACAAGGTAAATTATTTACATAAAATGAATAACTAATGCTTCCATTTTGGAAGAAGCAAAATTTGTTCTTTTTTGGGGGGCAGAGCAGGGGAGTAAGTGATATTTATTTATAAGAATTGTCTTTTCTTTCTCCATAGGCACACTGGGAAGGCCTCACAGGCAGGATAACTTTCAACAAAACCAATGGCTTAAGGACAGATTTTGATTTAGATGTTATCAGCCTCAAGGAAGAAGGTCTTGAAAAGGTGTGTAAGACATTTACCTCCAAAGAGGTGGAAAATAAAACAAACCCCCCATCCCCTAAAAACATTTACAATGACGTTTCCTGTGCTACATACTGCAGTATATCTCTTCTCAACTTGATAGCTGGTTTCAAAGTCTTTTAGCAGAAGCTGTTACCTTAATGTTTGGCAGTAAATGGTTTCTTAACTGTGTTCTTCTAGACACATTCTTAGATAAAAGAGGACTGGGAAAGAGTGAATAGCTGGACCTGAAGTCAGGCATAAATATACTTTGCCTTCCATCTATATTAAGTCTAGTTTTAGTTGTGACTCCAATCCTATTGCCGGTCCTCATGTGTGAACCTGTAGGTATGTGTATTTGTATTTTCTTTAGATTTTTACTCATTAAGGAAAAATTACCTCAAACATAATGGAATAAAATAGCTTAGTTTTGGATATTTTGTATTTTCAGAGAGAATTTTGATTCTCTTCTTGGGATACAAAATTTCTATCCATAAGAGATAGTAACAAATTAAATTTTGGTATCCTGCCTAGTTTTTCTGTCTTCTGACATTAATTTTTCTTGTACAGAGATGGAGTGAAAGACCAAAGAATTGAGAAATGCTCTTTCTGTGTAGACTAATACTGTTTATATTTGAACTAAGGGCCCTGGGGAACACGTAGAAATATTTGGCCTGCCTACATGACACTGTAATGATCTGAAATCAGATCATCTTCCCTCCAGCCACCTAGCCATGAAGAGGCAATGCAGGAAACTACAGAGTTTCACACTGTTGTGATCCACAGACAAAGGTTTTGCAACTTGCATCTACCTTGTTTGTATTTAGATGTGGTGTTCTGTGTTCTGTAAGCACTATACCTTCTTTTATCTGCAGATAAAGTTCTATCAATTATTGCTCCAAGGTGGTACTGTGGGCACTAATAAAACCAGAAACTAAGGGGGAAGGGATGATGCTGCAGAGTTGCATTTCCTTTCTTCTATAAATCACTGAGTGGAGAAGTAAACATAAAAAACTTATTTCTTCAAAACTTTTCCTCCCAAGGCTAAATTTGGAATATTATCTTCCTCTTAATAGGAAGATTTGTAAATGTTCAGAAACCATGATCTTGTCTTAAAACCCTTACAAAGGTAATAACATTTTTGTTGTCTGGAAGGAAACCTCTGATTCAAGAACTAAATTATATTTTAAAATGTTCAGCGATACATTGATAGCTGATGCCTCCTATGAAGTTTGCCATGAAGGGAGCTCTGGATGCTGAAAGGGGGAAAAAAGTACATAGTAGTGACTAGATTTAAAAAATAAATTAACTTTGTGTGCAAGTAGAATAGGTGCAATGCTACCTGTCTAGCTTATTGGAAATAGAAATGGAAGAACTGATGTCATGGTAATCGCTAAATAAGTCAGCTGAAAAACCCAGCGTGTAAGTGATAACTGCTGAAAATGAAGAAAGAAAGCCTCTGTAATCTAGGGTAGATATAAGAATGTTAGGTGGTATTTGAGAACCATGGAGCAACATGACTTTCTGGAAAATAAAATCTCAGTTCACTGAAAATATAGATAATATAGATATACCAAAAAAGGCCTACAGAGATTAGAAATATGAAAGACAATAAAATTCAACAGGATGTACAGTACTCTAAAACACATAATATAAAAAAGGAAGTTGAAAAGTAGTTATATTGAAAGATAAGCAAGAGACAAATAAAAATAGTTGTTAAAGCTTATGGAAGTTTAAAAAACAACCACCATGTGCTTGAGCTGTTTATACAGAAATTTGCAGCATGGAAAGATACTTTTGCCATCCTCGCGGTTCATTTTGACCATTTCATAAATGGATGTGATAATATTAGTTTTTCATCAAAAAGTGCTGATGGTCTTTGGAAAGAGCTGTAAGAATCAGTTACTATATATAAGCAAAAGCAGAGCAGTTTCTGTGGGATGTAATGATATGAGATAAGAAAATGGAAAATTCAGTGTATGCATCTTTAATTAAATTGCTTAGCAAACATATAGAATATATAGGGTATTTTACTGAGAAAGATAAAGCAATGCCAATGAATGAATGTTTCTCTTTGAACAAAACTTCATTATTCTGAAAGAATACAAACCTTCAATCCAGGGTGAATCATTAAATTCTGGAGCAGGACACTTCCTAGTAAAAAGAGTATATTTTAGTCTTTATTTAAAAGACCTGTCTCAAAGTTTTGGGGTTTTGTTGGTGTTTTGTGTGTGTGTTTTCATTTTATTTTGTTTTTCCTCAAATTAAATTCTGTTAAAGCTATGATAAATCACTTTTCCTTCTCTCAGCGCCCTACCTCCCTCCACATATGCCCTCCATCTCTCTACATCACATTCTTTCTCTGATGCTTTCTGCTGCTCTCCTTTCCCTTCTTCCTCTCTCTGCCATTCCCTCCCCTCTTCCTTAACACTCTCCCTACCTGTTTCACATTCCATCTAATCCTTGTCCTCTTGTACCTCTTAATCTCTTTCCATCCCCTTTCTCTCTTTTCATTCCTTTCTCTCTTTTCATTTCTTCATTCAGGAGCCTTTCCACACCTTTGTCATTATCTTCCCGATATTTTCTCCAAACCACCATCTTGTCAGGCTTCCCTGACTATGTTGTTAGAGTTCCTGAACAGTCTTTGTCTTCTTTCCTTCTGTCCATCCTTCCTCTTATGGGTTGAGAGAAGATGGGGAGATAAGAATTTTATGTGCCATAACATATGTGTCATGTTTCCATACTGTTTTTTTATAGTTATTATTTCATTTAACCTCTTTTTGAACATGGGGGAACAATTTCTTATGTGGACAACAGTTCAATGTACCAATTCTAAATGTAATCCATGGGGAAAAAAATATTCATGGAAGAGAGAGAAAGGAGTTTTGAAGGACTCATTTTATTTTTCTTAGGTTTTATAAAAATATGTCCTAGATAATTTACCTGGTTAGTTTAATGGGGAATGACCTAAATCTTGTGGTTTAAGTGCAATGACTGCTGAAGTCAGTGACAACAGAAAAATTGTTCATTGATTTAAAAACGGTGCCATGTGTGATCCCAGATTTTACATAAGATACTTGTTCCTGAAACTCTTGAATGAGAGGTGATAATCTAGCATCAGTCAATAAGAATTACGTGTTTGCAAATATAAATTCATGTCTGACAAAAATGATAGCTTCTTGTAAGATGTAAATGACAAAATTAAGAGATGATTGGAGTGTTTCTAATGTAATGTATCACAAAATTTGATTACAGTCAGTCTGGACACACTGAAACTGTTCATGATTAACACAGTGAAAATCCAAGACTCTGGCACTCCAGTATAATAAATTATAATTTAAATTGCAGTCAATCGGTCTGAGACTGCATAATGAGGAAAATTATTATATACTTTAAGAAGATAACAAATACCTGAGTTTAATACCACTTTTGATATGAAAATTTGTCACTGAAGAAGAATTACATTTCATGAATAGAGATGTTACAACTGTCTTGAAGCCTTGCTCAGGAACCTTCAAACAGGATGAAAATTAGTTGTAATTCATTGTCCAACATATCAATGTAAGATCTTGTTTTATTTTGTATCTTTCATAATAACCTGGGGAAGAAAAGAGTAAATGATATAAACAGAGGGCTTTGTAAAGAGAAAGAAATAAAAAAAAAAGATATAATAGATCTATGGGATTCAGAAGAATTGCTATTAATATTGTATTTGGCAAAGAAGGCAAGAATATTAATATTTCTGAAGAAAACAAAATAAATCTAAGTAATTTGCAAATGGGAAATAAACAAATACAAAGAAGTAATATTATCCATACTGGAGCATGATTATTTTCTTGATGTAATCACCACAACTACTATCTACTCCACAGAATGTAACAAAGATGGTATGCTGTAGATAGATTTGAAAACCCTTTGAAGGTTGAATATGTCTCTGGTTTTGGCCAGTTAGTTTGTTGGTATCACTCCAGAAAGGTAATGATCTTTCCTAATACTCTGCTTGTGGCACTTCACTGTCAGTCATATTAACTGTTTTGATTGACTCAGAGAAAAAATGGTGTTCACTTTCTCAAGAGAGTTTTGAAGGAAAATCAAAAAGGATAATACTTGAAAGTCTACTAATTTATTCATAAAGATAAATCACTTTTCAAACATGCTAAGGTAAGAAAGCTGCTTTACTGAGTTTTTGTGCATAACATCTTATGAAATTGACTCTTAGCATAACTGCTCTAGAGCATATTTAAACTCAGTAAATTTTAAGTTTCCAGAGTGTACAATGCTTCTTTTGAGGGGGAATGGTGAATTATTTAATGGTTTTGGCTGGGATAGAGTTAAATTCCTTCACAGAAGCTTGTTTGTGGCTATGGTTTGGATTTATGTTGAAAACAGTGTTGATAACACAGGACTGTTTCAGCTCTTTCTAAGCAATGCTTACACAGAGTCAAGGCTTCCTCAGCCGCCAGAGCTACGCAGTGGTTCTATGTGAGGATATCCAGCTGGGTGGGAATGTCTGATTTTGAAGGACTGCAGTAAACCTGCTAGTTACCTTGACAGTTAAACATGTGGAAGCTTGGATCCAGGGTTTTATTGATTAACATACAGTTGGGAAATTGTATTCCCTATTCTTGAGGACCACCCCAATTACCATGTTGCAGAATATTCTGATATTCAATGATAAGTGTACCTCTTAGAGTTGTTTCCACTTAAATAAGCTGATTCTTGACTAAGCTAATTCTTTGTATCATAGAGATGCTTCATCTCGCTGTGGAGCGCAGTGTCAACTCATGGGAACACCTGATTTGGATCCTGTGCCATGAATAATAGCTGTTAAAAAGTTCAGATGGGCACGGTCTCCCCAGAATAGCCTAGCCATCTAGGGGAATTGAAAAGAAGAATGTGAGACCGAGGTCTTGACAACCTCCATGGGACTATATTTTCTGTGTGAACGTTCTCTCTAAAGTGTATATATGAATACCAGTTTCACTTTTTAGGAAAATTGGGAAGTTTGTTTAAAATAAATGTAATGTACTACAGTAAATAGTAATTTGTTTGAATTTCAGTTATATGTAATATAGCTACGTTTTTGGCATTTAAAGTGTTCTAGTGAAAACATTTTACCAATTATAATCTCTTCAAAAGGCTACTTAAAAATTAAAATACTGTGCTGAAACAGAGAAAATAATTAATTTTTACATAGTTTTTCTGTAAGAAGCAGCTTTGAAAATATGTGTGTGTGATTTGGAAGCTACACACATCAGTAACATGTCAGAATTTACAATAGGTAAATTGGTGAGTCTGAGCCCATCAATCTAAAGATTGTCTAATTTTGAACATCTGATTATGGTCCATTTCTTAGATTTTTGATTCACAAAAGCAGCAAAAAAAGTACAACTAGCGTAATTTAGAAAAATAATGCATCAATTTATCAAGACAGAAGTTTCTTTTTAAAGTAATACTAGTTCTTCTAAATCTGTATGGATGTAGTTAGATACAACTCAAATTCTAACATTTATTATTCTTTTGCTTGTGGCTGTGGCTATGTTAAAAAGTAGGAGAGGAAATAGTTAGCAATGTCTTAGCTATTGTCAATATAAATTTGAATTATGAACATGAACTTGAATAAATCATATGATTTAATGAATTTAGGATTTGAAATTGATCATATAAGTTGATGGCATTTCCTTACAAATTTTTGTGCTACTTGTCTACCTGAAATTATATCTCAAAGAGAAGACTAGTCCTGCTTCAGTTACATAGGGACATGTGCAAGTTCTGGTCTTTGTCATTCCTTGATCTTCTACTTTAGTTCAGTCTTTCTCTGAAGTAAAGCAGACATTGTGATTGTCATCATTAGCAGAACATACCAATTAAATGTTAGCAATTCTTTTACAATCTCTTATTTGTGGCCAAGCTGAAAGGCTGAATATTTTGGGTTTCCTAAAAACCTTTCAATTCACCAAATCAAATTATATTAAAACAGTAAATGAAGCAGAATGTTTTTGGTACTAAGGGTCGATTACTTTGAAATGATGAGTTAGATTTTATTTTCCACTTGTATTTCTGAGACATGTATTGCATTTTCTTCTTTCTTCCCTTCCTGATTCTTTCATCAGTTTATGAGGTACTGAATGGCCGAGTTCAAAGAGTGAATTCTTGTAAATGATTGTTAAGCAAAGAAGAAAGACAATATATTGATTTCTGTGGAACAGATAATTGTAGAAAAAGAGAGCAAACCTGCTGATTCATGCCCAGTCTCAGTTTTAGAAATGGAACTCTTTTTGTTTAACCCTCACATTGTTGCATTCTAAACTTACTTTACAGCCCTATGGCAACAAATGACTTCAAAAGTATACAAACAGTTTCTCAGAAGTCAGATTGAAAGATTATAAAAAAAA
>VWZD01012370.1:1174-12426 GCA_013396695.1 Sakesphorus luctuosus
AGAATCAATGAGAAGGTGATAGAACTCTTTTGGGAGACAAAACTTTCCAAAAGGTTTTATTAATTTTTCTTTCTGCTTATATTGTGTACTTCTTAAGTGCACAAACTGAAATGTTTTTAATAATCATCATTCTCATTAATGTGCCTGGTGCTGTGCCCAAAACTAATCTTAATTGGTGCACTTCAGAAGATGTGTACTAATTGGAAAGAGTCCAGAGCAAACAAACAGATTTTATAAGACATCTAGAAAATGGGATCTACAAAGAGAGAATGAGTTTGTTTAGATAGTTTAGCACAATGAAAGAGAAAATAGAGTCTGTTTATGATAGTTATCTTTGATGATAGTTTAACCTACTGGAGAGGGGTGAACTGTGCATTATTGGTAAGATTAATTGGGAAATAAGTCTTTTTAAAAGAACCTTATGGTGGAAATGCTGGGCTAAGACTTGAGAAATGTGCACTCAGTTCATGTCTCTTGCCAAAGTGGCCTTGGGAAATCACTCTGTTCTTTGATCCACCAGCACTAATGTGTTAATATTTTTCCACTCTGTTTTGTTTATAGGGCTTATACCAATTAGGACTTTGGCACTGAAAACATAACTCTGTCATCCTTGGAGCTCTTGAATTTCAAATTGCTCCAAGCAAGCCTCATTCAGCCTCTGACTCTTCAAAATGTCTAAATTCACCTGTGATTTGATTTCAAAATTTTCCAGTTGGTTTGCAGGATTTCTGCCCATCTTTTGCCCAACATTGTCTTAGTTTGAACAAGTTAGTGACTAAGTCTTGCTTAAACACATTTAGGAGCAGAAACTGGTGCAACTCCAAGTTGTTTCCTGTCATGCAGAGTCACTCTGTACATCTGAAAGAAGTCTAGAGACCTAAAATGTGTTGGTTTCAGTGCTCGCTTTCATCTGTTTTTTAGTGTCTCAGTCTTCCAAGTTTATGCCATTAAATTATGCTGGTTAGGACATTTCATTGAGCTTGGGTTGTTCAGCAGCCAGCCAAAACTATTTCAGCTCTTTCTCTGTTGGCTATAGATAAATAAATGGTTCTGGCAGCAGAGCACAATCCCAAGATCTCCCTGCAGGGGATTTAATTGATAAGTTAATGTAGTTGTTGGCATCTACACCTAGGAGCAGCCTCCTATTCCAGAACTGGATAGCCCCCATACGCTCTTGACTAATAAAGCTGTGCTCTGAGCTTAGCGTTTGCTGTTGGTCAGCAACATTCGTCTCTTTGCTCAGCTGAATGCAGGATCTGTTTTCATTTGCTTAAGCTGTCCAGACAGTACATGTTAATGTTTTGGCACCCTGTGAAGTGGCCGTGTACCCGGAAGTCTTTAGCTCTTCATTTGTATGCTCTGACAATGAGTAAAAAGATTCACTATCTTGATTGAGACCTATAGGCCTTGTAATACAAATTAAAACATACTTACATACCTACTTATTTCACCTATTTTCTAAGTAAAATCAAATAGTAGAAGATATTTGAAAGTGTCTACATTCTGATTGATATAATTTCATTTGAATATAGGTGAGTATTTTTTGGTAAATATGCTTTGTATGCAGCATTTCAAGGGCTCATTGCTCATGTGAAACTGGATTATAACTTTTATTCCCTAAGAGCTCAAAGCTAAGTAGAAGTAAAAATGTTGCAGTATTTTAAACCTGTTAGAAGGCAGAGAGCCGGGTTGACTTTATCATTCTGCTCAGATGGTACATTCTCCTCTATTACCAATCTCAACATTTGAACAAGAACAGCAGCTGGCTAAAACCAACGTAACCGTGATTAAGGCAATGCTGATTAAGGTTGCACATGCATGGATCCTGTACCTTCATGGTTGTTGTCTCTGCTTTAAACTCCTGTTTCCATCCTTTCCAGAGTGTACAGCCATAGTTACAACTAATTGCAGTAAACTCTTCATCATTAAGGGTTTTTCTTAAAAATACTTTGGCATATTAAACTATATATGTGCATTTCACACCCAAAAATGAGGGAGCTGTATTGTTCTGAGCTGCCATTTAAAAAATGGTCTGTTATTTCTCATAAAATGGCACTTCACTGCCTGTACTGTCATAGAAACATACTACTTTTTAAGTCTCCTTTTGGAGCAAATAATGTCTGATACCATTCATTGGATGATATTTAAGAACAATATGGAACTTCCCATAGCAGTGATTTTCTTTTGGAGTTGAAAGTCCTGGCTATGGTTAAAAGGACTTCTGAGATTACTCCCATATGCAGTTTCTTAAGAAGTTATCAGGCATTTAAATATCCCACTCCTAAAAATGCATATGACACCCATGGAAGTTGTTCCAGTGGATATGGAATGCAACAACTTGAATCTTATGCAATACTTATAAGAAAGAACTTCCTAGTTTCTTGATTTCCTGTTCAGTATCCTGTTTTCCTACTAGGTCTCAAATCCAGTTCAAACCTGTTGAGCTCACAGTATGTGAACTGTAGAGTTTTTTAATGAATGATTGTGATCTGGTTTAGTAACTTTTCTTTTTCTTTTTTTCTTTTTTTTTTTGAGTTAATTCCAGGAAATGTAGCACTGCCCTCTTCTAGAACTGGTCATCTAGATGGAATGTTTGGTCAGGGTCTGGCCCACACCTCTTGAAGCCTTGTGCAATGAAACATTTGATTTGCAAGACACTTAGATAAAATATCACGTAGCGCACATGTGATTAAAATGGATAGGATTGATTGGAAAGGCTGGCATTTTAATTCGTGAATTAATAGTTTTGGCACGGGTTTGTTTTAATGCGAGACTTCGCTTGTGCTTTGGTAAAGTCCTGAAAGATGAAACTACAAACTATGTAATTTTTCATGATTCAATAGGAAGGACTAATCTAAAAACCATAAAAAAAATGCTAGAATGCTATGATTACATTTAGAGTGACAGCCTTGGTGTCATAGTAGAGGTTGTAATCTGTTACTGCTGGTTTTAAAAGAAAAACATTAAAGCTCACACCTTTAAATTACAGATGCTTTGCATTGTAATGACAGAAATAAGACTTTGATATGAAAGTCATGACATGATTTTATTCAGTCACTTTTAGTAGCATGCTTCAGTAGCTTTCCCCGTTTGATTTCTACATGTTTATATTTAGCAAAATGAGGAGAGTTCTTGCAGCTGGATCCCAATATACTGTATTAAATTGGTCTGTTTAATTAGTCAGATAGACAAACCTTTGAACCGTATAAGTAGTGCTCTAATTGTAGATCATGGAGACCAGAGAGGGAAGTGGTGATAATGGTATTGGCAGAACTTCTCAGTTATTGTCTCCTGCCAATAAGAAGTCATCAACAAGAATTCATCTAAGGGTTCTAAGAAAATATTGTCTTTTTCAGTCAGCTGCTCAATGCATTGTGACTTGTCCCGGACACAGTGACCGTGCTGGTTTTCTACCTTGGCACAATAGTTCTCTGAACATCCTGGCTGCTGCACAGCCATTTACTCACTCCAGAGGTTCTAATCCTACTTCCAGTGATTTCAGTAGGAGCATTTTTTTACCACAAGAGCAGATTAGTGGACTATTACCTACAGTGGCTTTTGCTGTGTTTTGGTTTGGTTTGTGCCATCGAATGTTTTTATAACATATTGTTTAGAGTAATTTGGAATTGCTTTGTGGTTTTCATAAGTCTGTGAAAGTCAAAATATTTGCTATGAATAAACTTCATCTGTTTTATTTTGGCTCCTTTGGCTTTTGCACATTTCTTACAGTATTAGTGCTCCATCTTCATGTAACAGATGAGAGATAAAACACTTCAGTTTTGTAACAGTTATGATGGTTCAGTCCTGCTTCTGCTAAAATGCATATATATATAAATATATATATACATTTCATGGAGCCATTTCTGTCAAAGGTCTGGTTGCAAGGGAAGATTTTTAAAAGCACAGTTTCAGCCTTCTGAATTTTTAAAATCTCCCTACTAAGGACAGAGCATATGTGATCTCCTTGTCTTTATTTCTTGGTTTGTCTAGATAAGAGACAGCTTTTGTCCTCAAACTCTGCCCGTTGAAGCTTGATTGGTTTTTATTTTGTTTTGTTTTGTTTTGTTTAATAATCAGACGTTGTTAACAACACTGGTATAGGACTCAAATGAACTTGGTTGAAGTACTGTTATAGTTATTAAGAATTTTTATGAGCTTCCATTAGGCCTGTAATTATATAAGCACTCTCATTTGCCTCTTGTGCTGTGTGGTACAAAGAAAATTACTTAAATCAATTTAGTTGAAAATGCAAAATCATTTACTCTGCTTTATTTGGCTGTAATGAATTTATTACAAATCTTTCAAATGTTTTGATTCTTTACAATTTCAATCAAAAGAAAAGGTGTTCTTCTAGACTGATTTATCCACTGATCGCTTTCTCAATTTCCAGATGGTATTTGACTCATTAGAAAATTTCGTAGTTGATGCACATATGTGTGTATGTGTGTGGGTACATGCATGTACATGTAACAAAAGGGAAGTTTCAGAGAGCAATATGACAAAAGAAAAAAGAGTATATAAATTTTCAATATCATATTTATTAGATAAGAATTTTTATTTTTTCTAAAGTGCAAAACAAGAAAATACGGCCACTGTCTCACTGTTTTGTTCTCAAAGTCAGTCTGAGTTGCATGTTATGAATAACATGTTATAAACAATGAGTTAGAATATGTAACAAACTTCCATAGAATATATTTTTGTTAAGTAATGCTTAAAAGCATTGTTGAGTTCTTTGTGCCTGCATGACAGAACTCAGTGAGGATTTCACTGGCTGTCCTGAAACTGACAGAGATGAACATGCAAGAGATTGGGCTGAGTGTGAAGAGAGGCATGTATGACAAAGTGGCCATGGAATCATAGGAGGTGTAAGGTTGGAAGGGGCCACAGGAACAACACCCTGTGCATCAGTTTTTACCCATTACCTCTTTTCCTATTGCTTGGCACCACTGGGAAGAGCCTGGCTCCAACCTCTTGACACCCTCCCTTTAGATACTTACAGACACTGATGATGTCCCCTCTCAGTTTCTCTTCTCGAGACTTAACAGGCCCCACTCCCTCAGCCTTTCCTCATAAGAGAGATGCTCCAGTCCCTTAGTCATTTTCATAGCCCTCCACAGTACTTGGTCATGGAACTCCATGTCTCTCCTGTACCAAGGGTGCAGAACTGAGCACTGTGCTCCAGATGTGCCTCACTAGGGCTCACCAGAGTGACAGGATCACCTCCCTTCACCTGTTGTCAATGCTCTTCCTAATGCACCCCAGGACACCATTGGCTTTCTTGGCCACAAGGACCCACTGCTGGCTCATAGACAGCTTGTCGTTTGCCACAACCTCCAGTCTTTCTCCAAAGAGCTGCTTTCCAGCAGGTCAGCCCCCAGCCTGTACTGGTGACTGGGTTATTCATCCCCAGGTGCAGGACCCTACACTTACCTTTGTTGAATTTCAGATGGTTCTTCTCTGCCCATCTTTGCAACCTGTCAAGGTCCTTCTGAAGGGCTGCACAGTCCTCTGGGGTATCGAGCACCCTCCCAGCTTTGTGTCATCAGCAACCTTGATGGGGAGGCATCTGACCCTTCATCCAAGTAACTGATGAAAAAGTTAAACAACAGTGGGCCCACTATTGAACCTTGGGGGACACCACTAGTGAAAGGCCTGCAGCTGGTTACAGACCCTCTGGGATCTGCCATTCAGCCAATTCTCAGTCCACCTCACTGTCCACTTATCCAGTCCACACTTCTTGAGTTTGCCTATGAGGATGTTGTGAGAGAAAGTATTGAAAGCCTTGCTGAAGTTGAGGTAGAAAATATCCACTGCTCTCCCCTCATCCATCCACGTAGTTGTTTCTTCGTAGAAGGCAGTCATGTTGGTCGAGGATGATTTACCTTTAGTGAATCCATGCTAGCTACTCCTGATCAGCTTCTTGTCATACATGTGGATAGATACGGCCTCTAGAATGAGGTGCTCCATCACCTTTCCAGGGATTGTGGTGAGGCCAACTAGCCAGTAATCGCTTGAGTTCTCCTTCTTACCCTTTTTGAAGAACCAGGTGGCATTTGCTTTCCTTTGTATGGAAATCACCATTTTCTTCCATATCAAAAATATAATAATTAGTTTCCTCTTGTTAGTATTTTCTTGATAGGAAATACCCTATGCTGTGATTTGTGATAATTTCCCCTTAAACTCCACTACATGTCAGTATTAAGACAGCAGAATAGGATTTCAGCAAGCTTTTGAAAATGCTGGTGACAACAGATTCCACTATGCCTGAGGGTGAGAGCCACCTCTGTATATGTCATTTAGTGGCAGACAATAACTGCAAAGACAGAGGAAAAAAAAACAAACAGAAATTTTGTGATAATTACCTCCTTATAAGACTGGTCCTTTTAGTAAATTTTAAGATTAGTGCTTCAGACTGTTTTCTTCCAAGAGACTAAAACCAAGCACCTGCCAGTAGGATTGTGGTTTATATTTATTTCTGTTGCATACTTTAAGAGCAACTAATTTTTCTTCTTTTTACTCCCAGAGCAGCTCCAAACTAACAGAAAATAGGCTGTTCATTTTCTGGTTCGCACACTAAGTTGGGATTGTCAGTGACTGTGTTCCACATCTGGAATGTTTGCATTAACAGTGCCAGATGAGTTATGCAGGTTTTTGGTGTTTGGGTTTGTTTTTTGTTTGTTTTTTTTTTTTAAATTGAAAATCTCAGTAAATATGAGCTCAGAATAGTCAAATGTTTCTCACTGTGTGTCATTTATATAAAAATTTTTATCTGGTTTGTTTGAGAGGTTTATCTTGATATTTCTTGAACCACATTTCTTATTTTCTCTTTGTCATTTGGGAGAGATCCCAATAAATGAATAATTTTCTGTTTATTTGAGAAGATGTTTTGTGTCATGTAGACTGTTTTAACTGCCTAGGAGATATTATCGCCAATTATCACTTCTTTTTTTCTGTAATTGTTGATATTATTTCTCCACACTCTTTGGTAAATCAATCTAGTTGTCCAGCACGTCACTGGGCTTTGTCTTATTTCTTTTGAAATTATTAGAGTTATATTCATCCTAAGAACTTTATAAATCTGATGTGAGCCCAAATACTGGCCAGATATGACTCCATTCATATACTTTGGATCTGTTGTTTTGGTGCTAAGTAGTTATTGAAAAGTTAGATACACTCTAACTTAGACATCCTTAGAAAAACCAGAAAGCATCATATTGTCATGTATGGAAAAAATTAAGTTACACAATAGTAGCTTTTTAGCATCCATAAATGTGCAGAATAAGCCAAGTGTGTTACTGGATTGTTTTTTGTGTTCCCTGAAAATCATGCTGGAATTGACAGAACCTAGGCAAGGGAGTCTACTATTGTCAACCTACTGTGAGTCCAGAGCTAGTCTTAGGACAATATTCCAGTATGATTAATCCTATAAATCTTCAATTCCTAACACAGACATCTAACACAGTATTTTGTGCAAAAAGTATAGGGCGTGGGAAGGGCTTCAAACACTGCAGCCTGGTCTATCCATAGTTCTGTCCCTCTCTGGTATTTGTGAGCAGATGGCAAGCACAACAAGCCTGAGATACAGCCAGTGATGGGAAAGAAAGATTCACAGCTGAGAGCTCACCGGAAGCTTGTTCTTTGTCCTGTTCTCCATCTCTCACTGAAGATGCAGGACAAGAGACACAGCCAACACAATCATACTGAACAAATTTATCTGGATAGTCTTAGCCATTAAAGATTGTAAACACAGTTTCCTATTGTTTAAGAGGTAAAAGAGAGAACCAGAAAAGTAGCTCATTGCCTCATGTTCCCCTATCTTACAAGCTGACATTATCATTAAGAAGTTAATGATGCTTGTGGTAGTGATTATGTGATCTGGACTTCCACTATGAGATCTTGTCAGAGATTATATATGATCTTTATACGTATATATGTTTGTGTGTATACAAACATATGTAGGGAGGTCCCGTGGTGTAGTGGAGAGCACTCCGGTCTCCGACTCCCAAGGTCGCGAGTTCGAGTCTCAGTATGGACCGCCCCCGGCAGTTCAATGCCTCCCTGCCATCCGATCCCGTCAGATCTTGGATGCCAAGCAGGGTCAGCCCCGGTTAGTACCGGGTGCTGTAGATAGTCCTAAGGACTTCACTGTCACTGTCCAAGCTTGCTCGGCCATGGCAAATGAACTTAAACGGTGGGGCCAGTTCTGCGCACGCTGAGCCTCACCTAAAAAATCCACTGCGCAGGCTCGGAGGGCACACCCACGTGGGGAGAGCCCTTCCCAAATCTTCGTTCGTGAAGATTGGCCATTATTATTATACAAACATATACATATATATTTTTATATATACACACACAGACCCCAACATGAAGACTAATTTACTTATAAGGGAGCAAAGTAAATTATATTATTTATAGAGAAGCTAGGTATTTGAAGACATAAGTTTCAAGTCCTAACTTGTTTAACCTTAAATTTGATGTAATTGAGGCCTAGTACCTCCTGTCCTCATTTAGAAAATATCTAGAAATTTGTTTTGAAAAAAGCATCAGTCAACACTGATGCTGTCCTTTCCACAGTCTGAAGACCAGTTCTGCTGACAACAGTCAAGTAAGCTGCAATTCCTGCTCATTTTTTCTGAGCCAACGATATCCAGACTGTAGCAATAGCAGCTGTGTATCTTCTCTGGCACAGAATGATTTAGGGTGGAGAGCAGATTCTTTCCCCTTCAAATCACTTCAGAAAATTCTTGGCAGTAAGCCAGCTGATTTGTTTTGTTCAAGAAAGGAGGCTTGATTTATCAGTACAGAAAAAGTATTTATGCGCTGTGCTGAATTATATTAATTCAGCTTCTCTGTCACAGGCCAGTTGACTTTGTTTTTCTTCTGTTCCTGACATTTTTTTTTAATGCAATTACTAAAAGATATAGAACAACCAGAAAATTTGTGACAATGTAGTTCTATTTATTTCTTAAAACTTTGTGATGCAGTTTGTGATATAGGAATGAAGTGTGAAGCCTTGGTCACAAATTAGACTGGGAAATACAAATTAAGAAGTCCAACATAAAAGCAGTGCAAGGAAGCAACAACACATGCCAAAATGAAACTGCAATTCACAAATCTTCAGTTTCTTTTTGCTTTTCTTATTCCTGAATTGCTGGATCAACTAAAGGAATATGCCACAATGTAGAAATAAGATTTGTATTTTTTATACACTTTAATTCTTAGTCAAATTTTCTAAATTCCTACTAAATTATTTCTAAAGAAATTATGAAAGTATTTTTAAAGTAATAATATAAGGTCCTTTGTTATTCACAATAAAGCAAAATATTAAAAACTTCTCAATTTTACATTAAATGAATATGCATTGTTCTTGGATATAACCCTTTGATGACATTTACAGTTTAAGAAATGTGGATTTAGCTGTAAATAACCACAGTTTTCTATTTTTTAGTTATTAATGTGTGTGTGCATGTACATTTTATAGAGAGCTATATTATGTCTCAGTTCTAAAGCCTTGCTACCTGAATGTTTTCCATAATTCTGAGGCGTTGACATCAGATACATTTTATTTTTCTGTCTACTCATCAGGAAATGGATAGTATTTCTGTATCATATTACTGGAGGAACAGTCAGCTGAATACTGAGATTTGCTGTTGTGCAGCCTGAAACTGAGGAGTCATGAAGAAAATCAAGGCATGGCCTGTTTCAAAGATAAGAGGGCAAATTCTTTGAATGGAGTAGGAAGACAGAATGTTGACATAGCTTTCAAAATCCTTCCTTTTTCTTCAGCAGAATTAATCTTGTCCTGCTACAATCTGGCTTCAACTGTTCGCTCTATTTTTAGTTCGTGATCTTAGCCAGGTCCTCAAATAGCTCAGAGCTGGTGTTGTTTGTGTCTGATGTTAAACTGATACAGACTTGGTTGGTATTTTCATTCATGTTTCATAATCTTTCCTAGTGCACAAATAAAAACAGTGTCTTTGGTGTGCTGGGAGGAGATATTTGTATTGCTGTGCAGTGGGTCAGAGACCCATTGTTTGACACTTACAGTGCTTCTCATGTGACCCTAAAGGAATAAATGAAAACATTTCAGTGAAACTGGAGCTACTTATGGTTCTGTGCAGGACTAAGAGTTGCACTCAGGGATCCTTGTGGGTCCCTTCTAACTCAGAATATTCTGTGATTCTGTGATTTAGGTTTAGTTGCAGAGAGGTGTTACAGTTAGGTAGGGTCAGGAAGTTCCCTCTTGAGACTCGTTGAGGGAAATCTCAGACTTTCTCTCTTGTTTGTGCATTAACTCCTTCACACAATTTTGTATGCCATGAAAAAGCCCATAAATGTGAGATAGTAATAGTTTAATTTGCCCTTTGAGAAAAATTGATTAAAAATAAGCCATTAAAGAGCTTTTGAAATGTCATTGATACAAAGCTTGCTTACACAAAAGAGAAAGAACATGTATGTAAGACCTTGCAGGAGGTTTTTATTGATCAATTAAATTAGAATAGGCAGTGTGGGGAAAAAATATACCACCAAAGTTATGACTATTTCATAATGAAGTACTCATGTGTCTGCTTATGTTACTTGTTTTCTTACATTGGTATATATAAGGAGGCTCATTACTACAATTTAAAATGTCTAGTAAGACAAAATTAAAAATTATTTTTCTTCTCTTCTATGAAATTATGCATCATTTTAGGCATTATAAATTCTCAAAAAATTGGAATGTAATTGTTAATTTTGGTTCTGTGTCTTTGAGAAATGCATTCAGCAATCCATACAATATTCCTGCATTCTTGTTCCTTTAACTTCACATAGGCATAAAATATTCCAAAATGAAACTGATTGTTGAATGCAAGCACATTCAGCTTTACCTGCAGAAAAGATGAAACAAGTGTTATGATAAAATATCAAAGAAAGCAAGTGTGATTTTTGTATGGTAGCTCTTCTGATCAAGATTTCTATGTAACTTTGCAACTATGAATATATTTAGCAGTCTCTTGAGTGTGAATGTAATTGGAATGTCATCTGTGGATTAATTTTGGTTGTAGACTACAGCGACATTATAGGAAATAAAGGACAGTGGTAAATACCTTCCTCAGTAGACTACTCAAAAGAAATTTCATTACCTGAAAGTTATATGAAATGGCCTTTGGATAGGCTATCAGGTTTGACAGCCCTAAAACTAGTCTTCAGAAGAATGTCTTAGGATTAATTTTATTTAAAAAGGTAAATCCTTCTATTTTGATTCAACCGTA
>VWZD01012370.1:13630-41754 GCA_013396695.1 Sakesphorus luctuosus
CTTCTTGTATTTCTTACTGTCATTTTCTACAATTTAAATTTACTGAAGGCACTAAAAGAGACTTATTGTAGAATGACACATGACCTTTCACTCCTTTGGACAGAGAGCACTGAACTGCTTGTACAAATAGTATCCATCAGAGCCAGAGCTGTAAATGGAGCTAAAATAGCTGCTCATTTCATTTCCAGTACTCAGCTGGATTTACTTCACCTGCATTAATATTGTCCTCAAATCTGTTAGTCTGTTATGTCATCCTGTGTATATATACTTGGCTTGATTTCTTACATGTTACGTTTCTGTTTAATTTCCTTCTCTGAATGTTTGGTTTGTTGTTCCCATAAAGCAGAAGTGCAGTATAGGTCTACTACAATTATTTCCAAGTTCATCTAAGTATCCCACCATCACATGGATAGTCTTAATCTGTACCACATTGACAGGGTAACTCATGATTTAAATGTTCTCCTTATGCATAAGATTAGATGTACAGCTCCAGATTTATGGGGCTTTCTGTAGAAAAAGCAGTTGACCAGAAAACATTTTGCTTTGTCCACCTACTTAGAGGTAGCACAATTATAGACAGACAGAGTACAACAGTTAATTCATATATCATGTTGCAGGTTGATTAATCTTTAATAACAGCACTATTTGCATTGATGTTAACAACTTCATCTACTTCTTTGAATGGATTAGTGATTCAGAGAAAACTCTTCAGAAAGGAATTTCTAGGGTACACTAGCAATAAATCAGCTTTGCACATTAAGTGTTTGGTCAGCTCACTTTAAAATAACTCCAAAATCTTGAAGGCAGCAGCTGTGAAGTGAAGCTAAGTCTGGGGAGGCTTAATGGAGTAGGATGACTTTTCTCTACTAGGATGTGATTTGGTCTTATTTAAACATCATTGTAAGAGGAACTTTATATTGCACTAAGGTAGTAATATGTCTTCATATCGAAGGCCTTGGATTCCATACTCGTTTTGATGGGAACATCAGTATCTTTGCTGATTTTTTTTTCTCTCTAAAAAATGCTTTTACCTTATGTGTGAATGCTCTTTAAAATTTTGCTGACATCAAGAGATATTAAGTATTTGTGTTTTGTCCTTTTTTTGTTAATAAATTAGTTTACTTACTGCATAGTATTCTGCAACACACTTCACTTGCTCGTAGTCATCTGCATTGGCCAACAGGTGTAAGCCTTCTGGATAAAGTTTTCCACAGGTTGGATACAGCTTCTCTCGGTCATCTTTACTCAGCTCAGTGCCAAATGAATTAATGGTGATGATAAAGGCACGTCTGTCTGCCTCAAACTTAATACGCAAAACAAAGAATATAGAGGCGCCATTAGACATCTCATTCTAAATTAGGATGTGGATATTTTGCAGTTTTTTAGTAAGCCAAACTATGGAAATTTAAAAAAAAAAAAAAAAGAAAAAACCACAAAACCTGGACTTGAGAGCATTTGAAACATATCTTATTTTAGAAATTGGAAATCCTTCTTTGCAAGTGTGGGTTAAATTTTAACTAGAAAATCAAACAGGGTTTTGCAACCACAGCTTTTATTCTGAATTTTTGTACTAAAAATATCATCTCTGCTGCTTCGTCATTTCCCTGCTTAGTTACCCAAATGTTGACAATAAAAAATCTCACACCCTAGCCTATAAGAGTATGAAATAATATTCTTATAAATAATAATAATACAGGAAAGGACCAAAAATCAATAGTATTGTTCTGGGGTAACTCAACATGCTGTTGATAATAAAAGTTGAATGAAAATCCTGGAAAAAAATAGTTTCTGAATGCACATATTTAAATACTAATTAAATAAGGTAGAGGGAGCTGCTTACTTGCCAAGCTAAAGTTTTAAGTGTTTCAAGTAAGTTAATTTTTAATATACAGAATGAAAAGCTATATGTCTTCTGCCAAGTTTAAATGCCCGTAGTATCTGTATTTTCCCTACAGTAGTAGATTGAAAGTCATTCCAATGTCTAGATCTCAGGTTGTTCTTTTGTACAAGGCAAAATTTGACTTGCCATTCTTACAGCATGAATTAAAAATGCAATAGTAAATAAAAATACCCTTACTCAGTTCTGTCTGATTTAAATTTTTTCTTCTGTCTTGAGATCTAAATTGACTGTTGTTTTATTTCTTTATTACTTATTTTCATGTTGTAAAAACAGTAAAGCCCTTGCTAATTGCAGTGATAATGCAGGGAAAATCTTCCAAGCAAAGTGTATACAGTATATGCAAATTTTAGGCAGTTACAAAATCTCTTATGCTGTGAATATTTGAACTATTTTAAGCACAAAGGTACTCTTTTCTGTTGAATAATAAGGCTGCAGTTGCAACACAAATCTACCACTTTAGCTATTAAATACATATTCACAGATCTACTCCTGTGTACTAGAGTGCACAATAACAGGAACCAGCCACCCTTTGGCATTGACTTCGGAGTAAGGAAAATGAGTAAACAATAGAGAAGAAAATAAGTGTGCTTGAAAAGAGTTCTAGCTAATGAATAACAGGGCCAAATTTCGCTTGCCTTATTAATATGAACAGGCATATCAGACCTAGTGAAACTGTTTTAGAAGGACAAATACTTTCTTTTTTTTTTAACTCATTAGAGTCATGTAGAATCTAGCTGTTAGATGTGCAATTTTTTTTTTTTTTTTTNGAATGATTCTTTTTCTTCTTCTTTTTAATTTTTTTTTTTTTTTGTAAAAGAGCATTCTAGATGCAATTGCAACTAATTCTAGCAGGGTTGGGTTCTGCTTCTGTGGGCTCCCAGTTTGAGAAAAATTGCGGGACCATTCCAATCCATACCTCTCAATTCATCAAATTACTGGCACGTGATGTGCTGCACGGTGAGTAAGGCCATGAGCCAGTTACTTGGTGTCTTGGACCGTTTGACTGCTGCAGGTAGAGATGGAGTGAAAGGATGACTATTTACTAAGTGCTTTAGTTTCCATATGGGAGACTTAAGCAGCATGTCTACTGGTTCACAATTAGCATGGGCCCTGATTACAGGCACAGCACTGGCTGCAGGGCAGTCCTGCAGTTCCTTGCCGGTTTCAGGGTTAAACATGCAATGTGTGTTGTCCATGGTGGAAGAGAGATCATCAGTACTCTTAATGTTGAAGGTTGGCACTGTGACAGGTGGTGAAGGGAGCTGGGCAGCTAAATACTTCAGCCTCATTCTGATAGAGTCAGGTTAGTAGTTTTACATATAAGATTACAAAATAAATAGCAAGTATTCTTTTGAATAATTAAACTTTGGCTTTTTGTGTGTCCAACCATTAGCAATCTGCTCTATATGTGCCTTCAGATTATTAAAATGTTATAGAAAAGGAAATCTTCTATAGAAAAGTTTATCCTGCTGGCTGATTGACATTAGATAGGGATTTTAAAGAAGCTTATCATAGACTAAATTGTTACCACTGGTATAAAGAGAGTTTTACAACACGCTTAAACTAATGTTGGTGAGTAATCTGCTCTCAGCATGAATGTCTGGCTAAAAATGAACTTTCTGAAAAATCTGAATCAACTACAGGAAATGTCTTTATCTCTGCCAGCCAATCTCTTGATTTTTATTTTTCAGAAAAGCATTATCAAAATGCTTGATTTCTGTACAATTTAACTTGATTAGGAGTATTTTGTTTAGAACATAAACTGAAACATTGTGACCTAGTTAAATAAAATGCAAAATTGCAATCTCTTTTAGGATACTGTTTTGTAAAATGTAGTTTAGACTCATTCTTCCTTCAGGAATCAGCTTCCATGGTTATTATCTCACTCCTAAATGCAAACTTTCATTGTGATGTTGTCAGAGCTCAGTGAATTTTTTTTTCAGCTTCCAGGCTGTAAGTTTTGTTTATTGAGAAAAAAAAGACTGCTAGAAGCAAGTGTGTGGTCTGGCTCTCAACCTCTGCAAAGAATTGTGATAGATCATATGGGGAAGAAAAAAAAAGGGAGCTGGTTGCTGAGAACTCAATTTTAGAAAACTCTTCATCTTTTCTTACTGTAACAGAGACAAAATATCATTCACTATTGCTATGTGTATGCTTTGGGGAGAAGGACATTAGAAATTTTGTATGTCATGGAAAAAATAAATATTAAACTTTTCTGAGTTGAGATAAAAATATAACACAGTATGTTGGACTTTTTTATGTGACACTAGTTCCAAAGGTTACTCAACTCTAACTTCAGCCACTAATTTGAATAGGAGAGTAGACAAACGTAATAGTGCCATGAAGCTTAAAGATTATTGATTAGTAAATATACAGTAATGCCAGGCCTTAGCTATACCAAATTTAATTTTGAGCTGTAGGAAGTAGAAGAATATTTTTTTTTAGTTTTTCTACACAATTAAGAAATATGTTAAAGGACAACAGTATGAAAGTAGTGAACCATTTACTCTGTTCTGCTCTTTATTATAGAAAAATATTAACAGAGACTTGCTCCTCCCTAGTAATGGCCTAGCTGCTTCTCTAGTCAAGAGGTAACAGTCATCCTAGAACACATCTTAGAAAAACAGGTATATTTAGAGAAATATACATTTGACAGATGACTTTGCAAATGGAGAGAGAAGGAGCAGAGAAAACTAAGATAATGACAACATTGTGGAGTACTGTAATGTATAAAGACTGAATTTTTCTTACCTCAAGAATAGGTCTCATTATTTCTGCTGTAGTGCCACCTTGTTTTTCACAAAACTTATAAAATGCCTCAAGATAAGACTACATGAAAGGAGAAGAGAAATGTTTTAAAAGCTGCTTGAGACCTGGACCAGGGTAGCAAATAGTCATGAACTTCATTTTAAAATACTTCTATTAACTCTAATGATTCCACCTATGAGTTCACATTCAAGTATGTGCTTAATTACTTAGCTCAATTGAAAGTCAAAATACTAAACTGCAAATGTCTTGTTATTACAATTTGAGTTCAAATGTTTTCAAAAACTAATAGGACAAATATTATGTTTTACTAGCTCTCTAAAGAAGGGACTTTTTGAGCTCCGTTGAGTTTCCACTGCATAATAAGCAGATGGCTGAAGGAAAGTCTTCATTTATAGTATGTGGAGGAGGGGATTTGGGCATATGCCATGGCTGTTGGGCCAGCAGTATGAGGATACACAAATTAATCCCTACTGCTCTACCCTAAACCCTGGATTAGGACAGAATAGCAGACAAAGCTTCTGTAATGCTGGTCTGCAGAGCCCTCTGGTCTATTAAGGATTCTGGCACTTGCACCCATTTCAAACTACCTGTGCAGGAAGGACACGAAATATCTCAGAGATGCTGTTCTTCCTGCCTCTCCATCCCCCAAAATACTGTCTTAGGGAAGATTTATGTTATCAAAATTCTTTTACCACAACTTCACACAATCTTGTTAGAAGAAGCTGCCACTAACTATGCAATTAAGTGAATTTTAAGTAGAGATATCTCAAGGGGAATCTACTGCATGGAGTTATAGCAGATCTGAAACATAATTGATCACGTGGACAGCTGAAGCAGAGGAGAAAGGATATATTAATAATTTAGAAGTGTTTGCAGAATGATCCCCCCAATACTTAGATGAGCAAGAAGAAAAAAAAACAAAACAAAAAAATAGAATTAATAAGTGTAAATATATGGTCATCTACACAGGATGTAAGAATAAAATACATATGCAAACAAATGGGAAAAGTGTCTAGTTTAGTAGTACTGTGAAAGAATTGAAATACATGAAAAAAATTAAAATATTTGGACATAATTGATGCTGTTTTGAATGAGAAAAGTAGCAAAATATTTAAGAATAAAGAATTGACTTAGGAATTTATAAATATAATTTGTAAGACAAACAGAAGGGGTTTTTTCTTTCCCCCTAGTACAATCAGATCACTGTAAAAATATACTTCCTGCAGTCTGGGGCATCCACTGTGAAAGAAAGACAAGAAAGAATCTGGAGAAAATGTGCCAGAAGGAATCATTAATGGAATGAAGTATGTATAGCCTTTAAAGAGACCATCTTAAGAGTAGTGACCTGTGTGGTAATATTTGTAAAATACTCTGAAAATGCAAGGCATGTTAGATTCGTATTCTTACAGCATTGTGCTGTAGCAATGCTAAAGAGGACTTAAAAATTATGAAAATAATATAAAATCTTTAACTAAAAATCATGTTAGCTAGACCCAAAATAATTAGAGCTTTTCAAATCACATCTTCCTTATAGAAATAAATGTTAACCAAAAGCCTATCTAGGCTCACTTAGGAGCTAACAGTTCTGTGACATTTGGTGGATAACTGAGTTATTCATAATAATGGATCTGGAAATTAGGCTGACATCTAAAGCATTTTCATTAATAAGATATTAAATTAGAATGTGGATGCAGAGCTAAAATTTGAAAACTCCCCAAACAGTGGAGTAGAAATGAATGGAGCTGAATTGGATTCCTGGACTTGAAATCAACTAGATGATCTCAAACAGCTTGCTTTATCTCACCATACTTCTGTTTCCTCATCCATAAAAGAGGGTTAATGATACTGACCTTTCTTGAGACACTTTGAGAAACCCCAAATATTATTGTTATGTTGCAAAAACTTGCCTTGTACAGTTTGTTGCGCATTATTTCAATGTTCATTTCATCCAGGTCGTTTTCAGACAAGCAGTCTTGAAAGAAAGCAGCTGAAAGCAGAGTTTATAATATTGCAGTATAAATTTGCATGCTGATAATATATACCTCCTGTCTATTGCTCACCAGTGTGTGAACAAGGATCTGAGGTTTCTGTTGCACAAGAAAGGGTGATATAACAGAGAGGAAGAGAAATCCGCTTGATTTTTGCTTTAGCCTCCTACTCTCTCCTTTTTTAATGAGAATCTGCAGAAAGGGGAATCAATCAGTGCTGCAGCCAGAGTCCATGCCTCCAGAGAGAATCAGATGGGAATGCTAATGAAAGCCGTAATCTTCCCAGAAGTATATGGCTTGGGTATTATGGCTTGGGAGATTTTCTAGTGAGGGACATGAAAAATAATTTTTGTCTTAAATCATGCAGTTATTCCACAATTGTTAAGGGGAATCTTCTTTCCAATTTTTCCTCTTCGTCTTTGAGTACATCTGTAGTGGGGGAAAAGCAACAGGTTGCAACTGGAAAAGGGCACAAGCTTTAACCTTGGCCATCTGTGCTTCCAGGTCCTCTGCAGAACTGACTAGAGAGCAAGCTTTTGAGCAGGAAGACAGTGGGTGCAGTTCATTTGTGCAGCTGGACTATTTAAAAATACTTTATTCATTACCAACAAAAGTGTGCCAATCTCTCACTGTGCCTGAGCTATGCCAGTGGAGCAGAGCAGTGCTGCATGTCAGTGTCGTCTCAAACTGTGACAATGGAAGACAGTATTTAGGGAGAACATGTGGCCATGTTTTGTGGTCTTCTCCTTTTCTTCTCTTCCAACATCCATATTTTAGATGGAGAACATCAGAGGCTGTGGCCCTGAGAGTTCCCTTTAGGATCTCCTTGTAGATCTATTTCCCATAGATTGGTCCCATTGTTTTAAAGACCAAATACTACTGTCTTCTTTTACAAACTTGTTTAGCAAAAAGAAAAATTCCAGAAATTTACTAGCAGCTCTGTAAAAAAAGTGGATTAGTTTACCTCTTTTAAAACTAATTTTCTACTGTAACTTGGTGTTCTGAAGGATTTGGTAAGCAGCAGTTTGTAGCTCACTATGGACAAACCACTGCCCTCAGGACTCTGTAAACCTTGTCCATATCTCTTTATTAGTCTTGTCCACTCCAAAGTGGATTCCAGCCTTTTTAGTCTGTTCACCCATGGCAGGACTGTTCATTTCAGCTGACCTGCTTTGTCTCTTCTTTGATTTCATTGCACAGGGTGCCAGTGCCCAGGCACTGGTGGGGGTATGCTGCAGGGTGGCTTGTGTGAAGGAAGACCAGGGCTGGACACAGCCAGCTCCAACTGGGATCCTCCACAGCCAAGCAGATGTATCTAAAGAGGGCCTACCTGAGAGCCAAATTAGGACCTTTTACAAAATCGTGATCGAACAAGAGGTAATGGCTTCAAACTGAAAGAGGATGATTTTAGATTAGATATCAGGAAGAAATTCTTTACCATGGGGGTGGTGAGACACTGGAAGTGGCTACCCTGTGGAGTTGTGGCTGCCCCATCCCTGGAATTGTTCAAGACCAGGTTGGATGGGGCTTTGAGCAACCTGGGCTGGTGGAAGGGATTGTAACTAGATGATCTTTCAAGTCCTTTCCAAGCCAAACCAGTCTTTGATACCATGACTCTAAACTCTCCCTGCTCCTTGTAACACTCACTGCCTCTCTGGAGGGATGTTGATACTAAGGGGATAAAGGAGAAGAGCCTGGAATGAAGAAGTAGCAAAGGCTGGAGGAAAGGTGTTTTCCCTGAGTGTCTAAATGTTTCTTTATTTTCTGTTCGTTTCTTATTGTCTGGTTCAGTAATTAATTACATTATATAATAATAAATCAAGTTAATTTTCCCCAAGTTGAGCCTATTTTGCCTGCAACAATACTTTTTAAGGATTTTTTTTTCTGTCTAGGGCTAACCTATCATACTGTATTGAGAAGCAGAACCCAAAACCACTTATGGTCTGAAGAAGAGGGCACATAATGACTTCATGTTCAAATTCATCGAGTTCCATCTTATTTTCAGTACCGTTCACAGTAGTACCCCACAGCTAATGTTTTATGTTGACTTTGCAGCACATTGAGCAGAGTTTCTTCTTAACTTCATAATGTGACATTCCCAAACTTTACTGTTTTGCTTTAGATTTAGTTCTTCAAAATAAGACTTTTCTGTATGTTTCAACCATGCCCCAGTCTCAAGAGGGAATCTAGGTTCTACCACAATGTACAATATTAGTAACTACCTGCTTGATCCTCAGTAAGGATATATTTTAAAATTATAGATATAGGTGTTAAAAAAGTAGTCTAGATGCTCTAAATCAGTGACTAGATTGGATATAAAATCTACACACTACACTTCTTGAATAACATGTTTTCTTTTCGTCTGCTACCCAAGGTGGATATAGAAGCTGTTAATTAATGTTACTAGAATATGTCTTGAACGCCACTTCACAAGTGCTTGATTCACACTTCATATTTTATGTTACCAAAACACAATATATCCAGTGGGAAACATGCTATTCTTAAGAATATAGGATTAGTAGTTTTAAGAAGAAAGTAAGAAAGTAGTTTTTCTACCTAATGGTGTGTCAACCAAAATTGCATTGAAGAGCTCAGTGGGGTTTGAGGCAATGCTGACCGCTTCCATTTGCTCAAAGCTCCCCAGTGGATGGCACTTGGGAACGAGTTCAGCTATGGGTCGCTGATGTAGTGTGCCAGTTATTAAAAGAATTACGTTGTCAATCATATAGCTGTATCTGTATTTGAAAGAAAAAGTAAAAAAGAAAAAAAATATTTATAATGACTTTTAATTTGAAAAAAATGCAAACCCAAGATTTTTGAAAATTAGAAATAATAGTAAAGTATTATTGGTATGTATATTCACTCTGTATCAATAGGTCATCAAAATCAACACAAGTTTTTAAATAGCAAGTAGGTAACAGCATTAGTTTTAAACCACGTAACTGATGTGGAAAAGAGACACTTTTAAAGAAGGGGGTACTGAAATATGAATATAACAAGCATAAATGTATATATGAAAAATATAGAAAAATGAAATCTATGAAAAATATAGATAGATTCTCTACAACAAATGACAATGAGTGGAATCAAAAAGTAAATCACTTGGGCTAGCAGCTTCTCTAGTTTGGGCTTTTCTTATTTCATATAGACCATCTGGACTGAGTATCCTGAGGCATGGGAATCTTAGCATGAAAACAGCAGATTTCATACAGATGGTTCAGTCTTAGACCTTTCTTCTCAGCTTTAAACATCCTCCAGTGAGGAAACTAAGGACAGATTCTCACAGATTTCTTCTCTACCACTAAAATTTCTCTTTTCAATAGAAGTTTTCTATCAGCTTCTTACCAGTTTTATTGTCAAAGAGTCTGATAAGACTTGTCAGTGGCTTGGAAATGGGAACATTGCTCCCTTGGGATACTTAGGACAAGGATGCCAGTCTTCAATCTGTGTTCAGTGATTTGTGTTAAATACCTTAAACCAGTGTCTCCATCATTGAAAAAAACAGCAATGTGCAAAGGTTACACATACAAATATACACATTCATGCCAATGAGTGTGAGAAAAGAGCTGCAGTAACTTTCATATTTTCACTTTAGTTTCCCTGAAATAAAATGTAAACATTGTATGCCTGCAGATCACAGGTGTCCCAGGGCCTTCTTTAAGATCCCATTGGTATATTAGCCTAAAACTGGTCAGATACACATGACCAAAAAAAAAAGGATACTTATTTTTCTGTTATGATAAAAATGCTCCTTGAAAGTAAAATGAACAGTCAGTTGGTCAATTGTTCCTATTAAAATATATTAAAAAGATACAATCAAGGGGAGTAAACAGTTAGGTAGAATATTCTGTTGGCATTTGGCTAATTCATGTTGTTATTCTGTTATAAAGCAGATCCCTGTTTTTAAAGTTGTTTAGGCCATTCATTTACAAATTTCATCTGTTTATGATGATATTAAGATCAGAGCTTTCTCTTCATCTGGCATCAAACAGCAATTGAACTTTTAAAAATAGCTACTTGGATCTAAGTATCTTGCAATATGCAACATAAAGTTCTGATTTTAATGTCCAAATAGTATAAAAAGTAGGTGGGTGGGCGATGTGTGGTTGTTCTCCATTTTTAAAAAGGTCTAGAACTTTGTACATGCCTAGGAGTTAAATCACTGCCCTTTATATCATGAAATTGTTAATCTTGCATGAATCACTCCCCCAAACTTCAGTTTTGCAAGTTCTCTGACTTAAAAGGTGTTTGAAAATTACAACCATTTTCCCCAACATCTACCACTTCTCCTGCCACTGTCTGCATAAAAAATGTGCTTCTGTTTTTTTAAAATAAGTAGTTTCAAACACCACAGTTGTTCATATACATACACAGTTTCAGAACATATATTTGCACTAAAGTATGTATATATTGCAGTATCAAAGTAATTTTGCTAGGTTTGAAGTTTCATAGAAGTTCCAATACATTGCATTTACACATTTATAACTTTTATAACATTTATAACTTTTAACTGCCTTTTTTTTTTTTTTAACTGCGTGGTAAGATATGTGGCAATATTACTTACGTGATAAAATTCAGAAAAGTGGCAAGAGGTTCAAAGGCATGGTTTCTAAAGTAATGAAATTCCGTGAGCAGTTTTGCTTTCAGTTTATCATCGATAGTGGAAATAGTGAGGGGGCCAGTTTCATTGGCCAAGAAATTGCCATAGTCTGTAGTCTGTAGATGCAACTTCAGATCTGGAATTAGATTCAAGGAAGATCATAAGAATAAACTGTCACTGTATTGTCTGCAAACCAAATAAAATACCTAAATATTAATTTCTTATATCTTTTGATATTAAGCATGTGATCATACTCTAATGAAAAGTTTTTGCATAGATTTAATATAATGTAAAAGCAAAGTTAATGCAATTTTGTACTGCCTTCTACCAGTAAGACTTACTGCATACTACAGGAAAGAACAAATAGTTTATGCCTTTGTCAGAAGTTTCACCAGCAGCCTTCGTTTTAAGCCATAGCATGCAGAGTGTTACTTACTACTGTCTTTAGTCACTTCCCCTTCAGGTTTGTTCAATGTTTCAATTTTACTGATTTGTACCATTATAATGCCTCAGTTGTTTTATCTGCTGCACTCCTATGGACTGGTATGTATCAATAGGAATCAACCTTTAACTTTGTTAAGATCTTAAATTTTTGAAACATTTTTGAAACATTTACATCTCAGGTAAGATAATAATCTTCTGTTATCAGAGTGCCTCAAGAAAAGGAGAGAACACATCTTGCCTGGTTTACATTCTGGATTCCAAATGGCTTCTGCATTGGCTCACTTGAAAGGGCAGAGTTATGCTCTCTTAGCATTCCTGGTTTGACTTTGTCTGATTTATGGCTGCGACTAGAAAATCCTAAGAATCTGTTCCAGAAACTTGGGTTTTTCTGACATAGTCCATTTGAGCTCTCAGCCCTGGTGACTGAGGAAAATTAGTTGTTTAGACCGTAAAGTTGAAAGAAGCTTTCATGCTATCAAATAATTCATTTGACAAATTTTCTCTGCTAGCCATTTTCTACCATGAGGCAAAAGTAAGAACTTGAATCAGTTCTTAGTGTTCAATGCAGTTTAAGATTCCCTTTTAGAAAGCCTCCTGCTGCAATGCATAAGTATGTTCAAATGCTATATTAAAACTATTGTAAATTATAGATTGGGATACTGTTATATGATTTAGGCATTCATAATAATTAGATTTCCATCTAAAACCTGAAGTAATAGTTACAGAAAAGGACAGCAACACTCCCACTGACTGAAATAAAGGTGTACCTGTAAGGGAAGTTAATTTGCAGTTAGCAAGGTACGCATTCATCAGTACAGTAGGTACTTTTGCCTATTTCCCCATGTGTATACTTTCTTAGAATGCAATAAGGTTGCCTACACTGATATTTAAAGCAAAAGAACTAGTACATTATGAACTCAAACTCCTACACCTAGCACTCTAGCTTACTGAGATAAACTTCAGATTTTTCTGTGCAAGTTGGCTGCCACTCATGGTTGCTCAGAGCGCCATCCAAACTGGTCATGAAAGTTTTCAACCTCTCTGGACATCCTCTTTCAGTGTTTCACCACTTTCCTTGTGAAAAATTTCTTTCTTATAACTAGTCTGAATCTATTCTCTTTCAGTTTAAAATCATTACACTTGTTCTATTGCTCTATTGCTACAGGCCCTACTAAAAATTTGTCTCTATCTTCCTTGTAAGCCCCCTTTAGGTACTAAAAGTCTGCAATAGAGTCTCCCTGGAGCCTTCTGCCAGCTCAACAATCCTGACTTTTTCAGCCTTTCTTCATAGGAGAGGTGCTCCAGCCCTTTGATCATCTTTGTGGCCCTCCTCTGGACTTGGTCTGACAAGCCCATGTCCTTCCTATGTTGGGGACTCCAAAGCCAGATGCAATACTTCAGGTGGGGTCTCACGAGGCCAGAGTAGAGGGGAAGAATCACCTCCACTGACCTGCTGGCCACGCTTGTTTTGATGCAGCCCAGGACGCAGTGGGTTTTCTGGGCTGCGTGCATACATTGTCAGCTCATATCTGACTTTTCATCCAACACTACCTCCAAGTCCTTTTCACAAGTCTGCTCTCAATTCCTTCTTGCTCCAGCCTGTACAAGGGATTGCCCTGTTCTAGGTGCAGGACCTTACATTTGGCCTTGTTGAACCTCATGAGATTCCCATGGACCCACTTCTAGAGCTTGTCCAGGTCCCTCTGAATCCCATCCCTAGGGTGTTTAAACTGCACCACTCAGCTTGGTGTCATCTGCAAATTTGCTGATGGCGTACTCAATCCTACTATCTATGTCATTGATAGAGATATTAAACAGTACTGGTCCCAGTATAGGNCTGTGCAAGTTGGCTGCCACTCAAGGTTGCTCAGAGCCCCATCCAAACTGGTCATGAAAGTTTTCAACCTCTCTGGACATACTCTTTCAGTGTTTCACCACTTTCCTTGTGAAAAATTTCTTTCTTATAACTAGTCTGAATCTATTCTCTTTCAGTTTAAAATCATTACACTTGTTCTATTGCTCTATTGCTACAGGCCCTACTAAAAATTTGTCTCTATCTTCCTTGTAAGCCCCCTTTAGGTACTACAAGTCTGCAATAGAGTCTCCCTGGAGCCTTCTGCCAGCTCAACAATCCTGACTTTTTCAGCCTTTCTTCATAGGAGAGGTGCTCCAGCCCTTTGATCATCTTTGTGGCCCTCCTCTGGACTTGGTCTGACAAGCCCATGTCCTTCCTATGTTGGGGACTCCAAAGCCAGATGCAATACTTCAGGTGGGGTCTCACGAGGCCAGAGTAGAGGGGAAGAATCACCTCCACTGACCTGCTGGCCACGCTTGTTTTGATGCAGCCCAGGACGCAGTGGGTTTTCTGGGCTGCGTGCATACATTGTCAGCTCATATCTGACTTTTCATCCAACACTACCCCCAAGTCCTTTTCACAAGTCTGCTCTCAACTCCTTCTTGCTCCAGCCTGTACAAGGGATTGCCCTGTTCTAGGTGCAGGACCTTACATTTGGCCTTGTTGAACCTCATGAGATTCCCATGGACCCACTTCTAGAGCTTGTCCAGGTCCCTCTGAATCCCATCCCTAGGGTGTTTAAACTGCACCACTCAGCTTGGTGTCATCTGCAAATTTGCTGATGGTGTACTCAATCCTACTATCTATGTCATTGATGGAGATATTAAACAGTACTGGTCCCAGTATAGGCCCCTGAGGGTCACCACATTGTCAGCACAGCTCCATCTGGGCATTGAGCCATTGACTGCAACTCTCTGGATGTGACCGCTTGGCCAGTTCCTTATCTGTGGGATTCTAGAAATGCAGAGCTGGAGAAAATCCCATCACTAAGAACAACAAGGCCTGTTGATGTTCAACCATGCTGATTAGCTGCCTCTGGCTCCAAGATGGAGATGGACTTTAAGATGAATGTTATCAATTCATGTTGAAACCCTTTGTTTTCTTCCCCCCATGTAAATCCTTGTTATAGAAAATATTAACTAATTGTGCAACCTAGCCAAACTTGTATAATCCCCTAGTTAACATATGTTACCATAATCCATCCTCCTTATTAACATATCCTAGCCCCAAGTCCTTTAAATTGAATGTCAATGTTCAATGAAGGATTCCAGTTTTGTCCCCCTAACTGGGATCGTGTAGTTTTTTGACCGTCCCGCTTATCCACCAAACAGTCTATCCATCAAATCCATATCAAATCACATCAATACATTCTTGGATAGGACAACCTTACTCAGCTAGCACTCTGGATCTGTTAGCATTTCTCTAGATCTTCCTTCAATAAACTGAATTTATGCTAGGAGTGTAAATTTATTGCTTCTTAAAAGTACATACATGATCACAAAACAGTTTACAAAAGAAGGCAGAGGTAATTGGTCCCTCAATGGTCAGTCAGATTCTTGGAAATAATCATAGTTTCAGCACAGGCTTCTGTGTAGCAAGAAGAAAGAGAATAAAAATATGAAAAAAAAGTTAACTAAAGAAAGAGAGAAAAGTAAGCAAGATTAAGAGATAAATAAAAATGGAGAGTTGTACCCAGCAATTATATGTAAGATATGTAAGACCAAATTTTTTAAAAATCACTAATATTTTTATTTCACATCTACATTTCCTGTGAAAACTTATAATTTTTACTTTCTTGTTTTTTGTTGCAAAGAATGTAATAATACTTAGCATATACTGAGATTAGATAATATTACTTTATTACATGCAGAGATCTGTATTCCAACTTTCCTCAGTTCCTTTTCAGATGAACCACAGTATGAACTTTAGTCACACTCTGTAAATGCTTTTGAAACATGGGTTTCAGGGGCTTACTACCTAAAGCCGACTGCAAACCCCAAATATCAGCTCCAGCTATTTACCATACTGAAGTGTGCTTAACATCATCATGAGATGAACAGAAATAAAATCTGTTGATTGGGAGTAGTTTGACAAGACTTTGTGACCTTCCCCAGTTCTCAGCTGATTGACTGAGTGGCTTCAAAAAACATGCGTTAATATAAGGCATAAAAATATTACCTATAAGACACTAAATAGCCTTACCCAGCTCTTAAAAGCTATGAAGAAACTGTTATACCTAGGAATATTGGATTTATAACCTTGTCAGTTCCACAGCCTGCTTTATAGAAGTATTTCTTTTAATGGAATTAATAAATGCCAGCATGCATAGGGTATGTACAAAACAATGTTCTATGCTGTCTCATGGCCTTGGCCAAAATAGTTGAGAAAACTGTCCCTCCACAAGTGCCAATACCATGTAATATCAATCAGAAATGTCATAATCAGAGTTCACAACAGAGTTCAGTGCAGCTCAGAGATTGAACTGCTGGTCTTAAATTATAGCCCTCTCTTTGCTGATGACATAAATAAGACCTGAGGACTATTGCAGTCAAACAGTTTTACTAGTAACATGACCTGTTGACCCATCAGGATTAGATGGCTGAGCACTGCAGGGGCCTCAGACATTACAATTCACCAAAACTTTTTATCAACGGTAGCTCTTCCTTTTATTAGGTCCTCTTAGAGACCTACATAAGTCTCTGGGATTTTCAGCATGTCCATAAGATCCCTAGGAAAGAAAATTCCTTTATTTTAGCTGTCAGTATGATTGTCATCCATCTGCATTGTGTGTTTCCTCATACAATTATATGCAGGAAAATAATATGTAAGAAAATTATGACTTTAAGTAATGTGATTTTAAATCACATGATTTTACTCACAATTGAACAGCAACCAAAAACAATTAACACTATGCCTAGAGGAAATTAGTGAGCAAAGGGAAATTAATTTAAGATGAATGCAGTTAAGACAGGAATGATCCTGATCAAAGAGTTTTGTGAGAACTTGAGCAATGTGTTAACCTGGTCTCCTGGCATCAAGTACATGGGAACTTGTCTGACTCCTCACTTTGACAGCCAAATAGCCAACTACCTGCAGCTTTCTTTGAGTTACATTTCAGCCACCACATGCTGGCAAGCCCTGGCTCTGGCAAGTTAAGTAAACTTATTTCAGTGATGCTGGGAGCAGAGCTGGGATGCTTGTCCTTCTGTGACAGTCTCCTTTCTACAGAGCAGGAGTCTTTCCGTCACACTAATTAGCAAGGTAAGAATAAAACACTTAGTTTAACACACACACACACACACACACACACACACACACACACATCCCCTCACGCCACCATATTCTACTTCAAAGTCTGTCAGCAAGGGTGTTCTGGGAATCTCCTTCCTTTGAAACAGACGATAATATAGGGCCAAAATAGTAGCATGCTGCCTACAGGATAGCTCCAGGAAATTATAGTAATTCAGCCAAGCCCCAAATGATCTCTAAGTTAGGCTAGAATCCTGTCTGTATGGCCCTGAATTGAGAGGACACAGTGGTATCTTAAGTCAGTTAGCAGCCTCCTCTTATTCTTTCCCGTACTGTTATACTTGGTCTATGATTATCAAGCAGATATAATGCACCAATCTACAGCTTTTCTTGTGGTTTTCCTGTACTGACTTTATGGTTTTCTCTCCAGAGATATCAAAACCACTTTTAAATTAATTGACCTTTTTTGTCTATTTATGGATTACTTTGAGTGGTTTTGATTTTTTTTCTGCTTGTTTGTTTTAGAATATTTATAGTGTTTTTAACTTAGGCTAGGGTTTTTTTGTGGTGTATTGCTATGCCACAGAATGCAGAATGGGATGAATTTATTACCTTTTAATGTGAAGACATGAACTGATGGCACTATTGGACAGACACCATCGTACTACAGCACAAGTCCACTGCTGAATCTTGTCAATTGAAACAAATGACAATGTATGAAATTTATTTTAGAGGTAGGAGTCTATGGTTTTGGTGCACCATACACTCGTGTTGCAAGTTCGGTATTACAGTATCCATTCTGTGCAGAGATAAGCATGTTTAACATCATGTAGAAATCCAATATTTCTCATATTTTCATTATAAATAATACATGTGGTAGGTAATTGATGGGAATCTGTTAGCTGTCTATAATAAGCAGAAACTGTTACAATCGAGAAAGGGATGTAGCTCAATAGAGAAAAAAGGGAAGTGACAATAGGTAGAAGAGATGTGCTTGTAGGAGGGTTTATGACGGCTGCTACTGCTGTTGCTGAAATAATTTGCATTTTAAAATTGAATGAACACTAGAAAAAATAAGGTTAAAAAATAAAACTTTTTGTTCTATTATAAATCTAAGAAGAGGATTTTATCTCTCTATTGTTATCTGTCAATCTGATGCACGCCATTCATAATATATATAGGTTTATATAGCTCAGAAATGTTTGGAAACTATTTTCTTGTAGCATGACTTAAAATTTAGATAGTTTTTCTTAACCATTCTTAAATTATCATGAGCAAGTGTTCTTCTGGGAGGGGTGTAGGTAGTTCTTTACTCTTGTATGTTTTTAAACATGTGTATTTTCTTCAAATTCAGGAGTAAGCTTTTTTTTTTAACTTAATGGAGCTTTAAGTTAGATCATTTATTGAGCTCCTTTGCAGGGAGAAGTCAAGGGAGAATTAGGTTAAATAATTCCACCATTCTGTCCTTTGTTTCTTTTATAGATGTTTGAAACTGTGTTAGCTTTTTCTGAAGTCTGTATACTCATGGAGCAGGACTTTTTGACTTAAACAGTTAAATGCAATATCAAGAGTGTCTGTAAAGTCTTTAAGTTGCATAGATCACAACTGCTGTAACAAATACGATACAGAAACTCTTGATTTTGTCCAGCTGACATAAAGAATAGATTTCAATTCTCACAGTGATCATATACATGTGTTCTGTGTGTCTAAATTGCCATTGTATGAAGTGGAGAGCTGATACAGCTCTCCAGGTTGTCAGTTGAAACAGGTACATGCACTTGGACAGCTGAATAGTGCCCAGATCCCACTGACTGTACTGACAATCTCTTCTTTAACTATGAAAGGAATTTAATCCTGCTGACAGGTAAATATCTATGTGCATTTCTATGTTCAGTTGTTTAAATCTGCAAGATGAATCACAGATTTCATTTTGGAGCCAGGTAAATGAACTTAATGTTCCTTTAGAAAGGTGATTTTTTTTCTGTTGCATTTTTTTCCTGTTAAGTATCTAGAGGTATGTCATATGATTCTTTGTACAAATCTGTCTTCATCAGGCTGTGACCAGTCTTGGCCATTGAAAGTTGTTTTGGAAACTGCTGTGTGTTTTCTTTATTACTGTGGCAAAGTCACCTTGAAAAGAGCTTTTTTTTTTCCTCCCTATTTCACTGTTTTATCTCTGTGGAGTCTAGTTTTCTCTTCCTGGTAAACAGAATATCCTCCACTGCCCTAAAACTCAAGAAGCAAGAAATTACTAAAATTATATCTTTTCTAGAGAAACACAAAGCTAAATGGTAAGCTTTTAGTAAGATTTTGGTAAATATTTTATCCAGATGAAATGATATGAAACTTCAGTACCTGAACTGTTCTATAGCATGGTTAAAATCTGTGAGAAGGTTACCAGTCTCCATGGGAACTCTATGGATGTGAATTCCAGACCTCCTCAGTAAACTAGAAAATCCCATCATCTGTATTATTTTGCAAATTATAGTCTGACACACAAATCACAATCTATGGAAAGCTATTAATTTAAATATGAGAACAGTTCCTCAAAGGACATCAGGGTTATCTCTGGATTTTAAGATAAACTCTCAATACTTCAGACTTTTACCTTCTCTTCTTCAAATGTCTAAGAAGCAGTATTTTTTCCTAAATAAAATAAAACAGCAAACTTACCTTCAAGTGTCTCACATTGTGCTAAATTGACATAGTCTGCACTTGTCAAGATCCCAGCTTTGAACCCTCGGACCAGACCCTCCAAGTAGCCATGGTCCACATTGAAGTAAAACTCAGAGTATCCTGGCATGGAGAAAAAGAGATTTAATCTCTCTGCTGGATCCTTTATGGTAGGGAATATCTGCCACCAACTGTTCTTTTCCTCTTTGGAAGGAGTGACAAATAGTCACTGATTTCCTGCCAGCCTATGATTATATTTTACCAACTGGTTTCTTCCTGTTTCTTGCTCCTGCTATAGTTCCAGTATAGTTGATGCTTACACAACAGCCAGCCAGAAAATCCAACTCCCTCCTGTCAGAGCCAGAAAAAGAACCTATTATTTTTGAAAGAGAAGCTGAAAAGGAAGTACAGGATTTAACCACTGCTTAAAAGGATGCTCTGGTCTGATTGAAGAATTAGAAAGCATATTACAAAGCTTAAATAAAATTTTCACATTTCTTAACTGTATTATAAACAGGAAGTTATCTGTGAATACCTAGTGAAAAAGTATTTCAGCACTAAAATAGTGGGGTGTGGCAGAACGTAGCCTGTTCAAGGAGCTTAGATGTTTTTTTAGTGTGTCTGTATACCTTCTGATTTGTAGCATTTTTGTTTGCTAACAATTTTCTGTTGTTCATCTCTATAAATAAATAAGTTTATAAATAAGTACATGAAGTATAAGAGCCTTCTAATAATTACTGTGAGCATTAGATCATGCGCATAGGTGGAAGGTCTTTGAAAGGTTTGATTTCCATTACCCTTGAGGGTCAGTATCCAGGATTTGCCTTAAATCCATAGTTTGTTCAAGTTAAAATGCTCTCATTGAATTCAAATTTAACACGTTTTCAGACTGCAGACCTTTCAGACTTTGATTCAATTTAAACTCAAAATTGCTAAATCAATCACTTTTATACTGAACTGTTAAGTCTCTTATCTTTCAGATTTATGTGCCCTGAAGGTGACAGTTCAAAATGGCTGTGCTTCTGTAGTCAATACAGTAAGTTCTTTTTCTCCCTAAATGCACTAGTGTATGAAACATGTCTACAAGCTTTGCTGGAAGGCAAAGTCTTATCTTACACTAGGTACTAGTTAGATATGTAGATACCTACAGCCTGGGAATGTTGTGATGAGGTGCCTGAAGACTGCTGCACAATTGGAGGGTTAATACCAACAACAGAAATTTCAACAACTGTCTGCCATCCTCATCTCAATCCAGAAACTCATTTTTCAGTGCTTTGAACACGTTTGGTGTATTGTGTCAGCTGAAGACATGCACCATGTCTTTACTATTGATCCTGTGGACTGCAGTGTGGCTGCAGCAAGGGTTATGAGTTGGCAGCCACTGGGACAAGGCTGTGACTATGAGACCTTCTCCCATATCCTAGGAGGGGAGAGACTGGTGAGAGCTTGGTACTCACCAGGTTATTCCTGTCTATACCACCTTACTGCTGGCACAGCAAGACTTCGCAGGCTACACAATGAGGCATGAGACGCCTGCACATTTACTGCCCAAACAGCAAATGGGAAGGTCACCGTCTTCTTGGCTGGTTGACAAGGAGCCTCCAATGGGTAAGAAGTGGCCACGAGCCACCTGGCAACCAACCTGAGCCAGGGGAGCTACTGCACTGTGAGAGTAAATTGAAATTGTCTCAGGCTGGTTATTGCCCCACCTGTAACTGATGGCAGGGGAAATAATGACAGCATTTAGACAATTTAAAAAATCACATGCTTAGATGTGCAAACTGTAATTAGCTGGGAGTTCAAACAGTGCCTTGAGTATTCAAGTTTGCCCCTTGTAAGTTGGGTTTGCAGTTTTAAATCGGTCAGTTCTTAGCACTGCAGAGTTAACCCAGCTAAAGAAGGAGAGAGATTAGGCTTATTAGACAATAGAATTAAAACATCACCCTGCCCCACACAAACAATTTGGTTTTGTCTCACAAGTCTGCATGAGACCACTGCTCAAAACCTCCTTATGCAAGAAGTTTTCAGAAGAATTTTGTTGATTATATTTCAAAAGCTGGGGAGATTCTTCAAGATACATGGCCACTGTCAGTGCTTCCTTATCGACATGTGAAGAGAAACACATTTTAACTTAAACCTGCCTTTTTGTTGTTGTCATAACCTTTGTTCTAGTGTGTTTTGCTTGACAGCCTCTGTTTTTCATAATTTCAAAGAAAAGGAATGGGGAGAGGTAATAATAATTATTGTGTACACTAAGAGAAATGTTTGGGTTCAACCTACAGATCTCTAAATTGCGTGTTGCATAAACAAGTGACATCTCACAGCAGCTGAATTCAGGCCTCCCCCAGCTGCAATCACAGCATATCAGAATGTGGCACATATCCAGCTGGTGGCAGTCCAAGGTTATGTGGACGATGAGCTTCCAAAGCTTCAGACAGCAGAGCCAGTGCTGAAGTGGCTTTGCAATATATCCTAAATTTAGTAAAGTCATGTGAATAATGGCTGGCAGGTGCAAATACCACTACTGGTGATCCTTCAGTAGGAAAGTGCCACCATAAATACTGACAGGACACTTGAATAATAACTCAGCAAAGTTTTTTAGTCAAATTTGTGTAATTTTGAATAATTTCAGGAAATTGCAAAATCAGGATAAAGTCTTGAGTGATTTTATCAATTAAGGGATAAGATGTCAGATGATTGAAGTCGATAGACTATGTTCAGCAACACTAGAAAATACTCAGCACTCAGATTTTTTTTCAAAAAAATTAAGAAGACAGCTTTAGGGACATTTTAAACATTGAACATATAGTTAGGTAAGGCACTAAACTTTTATATAAAATGTGTATATTCAATATGTTGCAATCTATCAGTATAATGTTCATTATCTGCTGTTGTAATTTCTTATTATGAGTGGCTATTACTATATGGTTTCTTTCACATTTTAGTGGGTAAGTTTTTATTAAATAATACTGTTCCTTATATTGATGAATTGATTTATATAGAGCTGTGAGTTTGCTTTAACGTGTTACCATGTGAGAAAATATGATACTCTCACCTGTTAAGTTTGTGGAGTGCAAAGGTTGAGATATTTTTAAAAGAATTTCTTAGCAGTGAGCTAAACAAATACTGATAGTGTGCTTGGGAGGAGAAGTTACTTCAGGTTAAGCAGCATTAGCAAAACAAAACTCTTCAGATCTAAGAGCATAATTTAACCTTTGATACGGCAAGTTTTCCAGAGACTTTGAGCCAATATGCCTATATTATTTAACCACAAGAGGTCATTGTGACACTGCTGTAAGCTACCTAACTTCATTTTTTTTTCACCTCCATCGAGACATAAACTTGGAAAGAAACACAAAAAAGATATGAGTTTTTAAATTTGTTTTCATAATCTAAAGTTAACAATGAAACTGACATATACTGATTATTTACTCAGAAGTGTCAAACAAAATACTTCCACTTTACTAGTATTTTTGCTATATCCACAGATTCTGAGGTTCCTCTTTTTTTCTTTTCTTTTTTTTTTTTTTTAAACAATGTAGACAGCTCCTAGCCACGAGGTTAATACTGAAGAGTAAATGACAAAGAATCAGCAGGAGAGTGAGTAAGTATGTCAGTAGGATGTTGACTAAATCACATGAATTCAAGGTTGTGGGGGTTTTTTTGTTTTTTTTTTTTTTTCATTTGAAGTATGTAAAGTTGCTATTTTTTCATCTTGGAATCTTATTTAGAAGTCTATTTATAACAACTTTAAGTAGACAGATCTCTCCTTAAATTTTGCTTTTGCCTATGCAGAAACAAAATTCACTCAAGTCTTGACTATGCAGTTGCTTGCAAGATAATTAGCATTACGAGTGACATATTCACTCTTATCAGTACATAATGCTGCTTCAGTGTGTAGATGAAACATATTTCTTCATTTGTGTGTACACTGACCCTTTTTCTTTGGCTGTGGGAGATTTTTTTGACCTAAAACTGGCTCTGTACTTCCTATCCTGTCAGTGGAAAATAATCCTCCCTTACTTATAAATCAAAAGCATTTTAAGAGCATAACAGTGTTTTGCAGAGGTTTCTCCCCCAAAATGGATTTTTTTTTTAGATCAGCTAAGTAAAAATTATAAGCTGTTCACTATTCAGATTGAAACTATTTTAATTTTCTAACACAACTTAATAGTATGTAAACTGGTTTGGAGACTTTTGGAATACAGTGTTTTCAGTGGGTGTTTTGTTATGTACCCTTGTGTTGGCATTGAAAGGCAATTACATCAATATTCCTTACACTTTTTAAATTCTGAAATGTTCCACAGTAAATTTCTCGAGTGTGACCCATTACTAAAAATCTTTCTAAAATGTGAGCTGCTAAAATACATAATTTTTTGAAATAATAATAGGAGAATTCTGATTGCAAGATGTAAATTGAGATTCAGCCTTTCTGAGGTGTTGAGGACCTGTAATTCTCATAAAATGAGTATCAAAGATATTGAGATGCCGCATGGACCCGGGCACTCTCTGTAGCTACAAGTATGCTAGCATGGGTAGCAGAAGTGCAGCTCAGCTATGGTGAACATAATTATGTTTGTCCCAGTTTCTGAGCTTTACTCACCTGCTCTCAGCCATGAAGAAGCAATTCAAATGCAGTTATATCTGTGACTGCTTAAAAGTTAAAAAGTATATATATAAATAAATAAAATATGTTGTATTTTCATAAAATTTATGAAAATTGAGAATGATAGGCTACACCTGTATAGACACAATCCAGCTCCTATGCTTTCTAGCTATTTTTAAATCATGACAAATATGCATTTCCATGCAGATCATCTTGAACTCTAAGCCCTCTTGTGCCAAAAAAAAAATGTTGTGCCTAGCTGACACACCCAGTGCTAACCTGCACCCCAGCCAATGAACTTTGTCTTTGCTGAGAGAATTCACAGCAAATATACACTCCCAACTTTCCTATCACTTAATCAGCTTTTGATTGAATTTATATAAAATACATCTTTTACTTCTGTTCCCTGTTAGAAGTGTTGCTTTGATACTGGGTTCACAAACCACTCACTGATGTTATGAAATATCAAATAGCTCCCTTTTCCCTCTCCCTTGCTTTCAAAAGATAATCTAGCAGCTTTTTAGGTCAGCAAGCCTTTTGGTTTTTTTGGTCTTTGTTCAAGGAATTACATGCCAGTAATAAAAAGGATTTTATCAGAGACTTAGAGTGGTAAGTCTGTGGAGAGAAGCCAGGAGAAAATCATTATCAATAGATGTAAATCTAGAGTAAAGCAGATTTGAACAAACTAACACAGCTCTGGAATGCTTTCAGAAGGGAAGCTGGAATTTACAAAGTTCATAGACTCCCTCACAAAACTGGGCCACCTTGGTCTGAATAATTTGTACTTTTGGTCACTGATACTCACATGAACTCAGCAGCCTTCAGCTCAGACTCATGTTCTGGCTAATTCTACTGAGGATGGCAAGAATTCAAATCCTGTGTTTACCTTTAAGGTCCTCAGGCCTTTCTCTGCACAGCTGCAGTACTTTTTTCTTGGTTATCTTAATTTTCAGTCCTCTTCTTAAGAGGATTTCATGCAGATGAGCACCTTTTTCTCTTTGTAATGGATTAGTGATTCACTAAATTTCACAAAATTCACAATCCGGAGGTAGCATCTTTAAATTCCTTTGGGGATCATGAATGTGTAACCATTGATGCATCCTGGAAACAAAATAAGGATGATAAAACATTGAGATAAAAGGTACAACTTGAGCGGCTTCTTCACATTGTATTGATTTCTAGCACAGATGCGAATTTCTCTGATAGATCAACTGGCAATTAATATACGTCTATTCACCATCAACTCTATCTACTTCAGAAAACAGCCAGAAGATGCACATGACTGCAAACTGTAGCATTCTGTTAACGTAACACTAGTATGATTACAGATTACAACTCCTACATCATATTCCTTGTAATCTTCATTACAGTTCAAGTTTCCATTTATGACTTCCATCTCAAAAGGTTATGAATAAAGTCTTAAAACTAGGATGTATTGCAAAATCAGAACTCCATTTCAACAGAGGGATGAAGAGAATTTAACTTGAAGGTTACTATATTTCATTTGGCTCCATGAATTGGATAGGTTCAAAAAGTATGTTCAGCCTCAGATTTAAGCGTGACGTGCTACAATTTTTTCACTAGGTGGAGCAATAGTATCTTTGTTAAAATGCTAGTCCTACTCTGAACTCTATTCTGTACTAAATCAAGATACATTTTAAATGGGACATTTAACTTGAGAGTATTTTTTTTCACTTTCTTTATTTTTCTTGATTTTCTTAATTTTTTTTTTATTTTGGGGAAGAGTTTTGCTAGCTCTGATACTTCTTAAGAATTATTAAAATGTAGAATTGTCAATTTTACTTCTTTTTTTTAGCCTCATATTCATGAATGTTATATAGCTGATAGAAAAAGTAACACAGAAATCAGTCCAGATAACAGCTTAGTACTTTTTGGTTTTGTTGTTGCTTGGTTGTTTAATGTATGCAGTAAGAAAGAAAACCAAATTCTGGCTCAGAACTTACATAAATACTTGTCCAGTTAAAATTTTCCAAAATATCCATTTACATGAATGCACATTTTTGCAATTTCTTCTTTACATTTTATGTTTAAATATTTTTTTCAGAGTATATTGCTTTAAAATATAATTACATTAACAAATAAACTAAGAAGTGTTTCAATCACAGTCTATCTTTAATATTATTAATTTAGGAAATATATTGAGAGTAAGCTTTAAAATTTTTTAAGACAAGACATTTTTGTTACAGACCCTTTTCTTGATACCTGCATGTATAATAAATCTTGATCAAAAGATTAATTAATCTCTTTTAGAGGCATGAGAAAGATTACATTATTTTGCAATAAAATGTCAGGGTGATAGATTTTAAATTTTTATTTTAGTCCATATATTTAGTTCATGGCTTGATTTGCTCCTGTTATGCTATCCCAGTTCTTTGGCTTCAGGCCTAGAAAGTAATACCTGAACATGTGTTACTGTGAGGATTTATGAAATGACTTCTAGTATTGGTCAGAATTAAATTATAATATTAAATCAATGTATCAGAGTTTGATTCATATTGAAGAAGAAATATAATCTGATAATTCATTTGCTTACCTTATTCCCTCTATATATAACAGAATGAAAATATATTTAATTATATTAAAAGGATTAGAAAATAAAGAACTATCAGATACAGTAAAGAAAGCTTAGGACTGCTGCTGGAAAGGCTGATAAAATAAATCCTAATTTTATAAAGAAAGCACATGGAAATTATATTCTGTTAGACTTTAAGAAGTGCCTTACTAACTGCTAAACCTCTTTTGTTTATAGATTCCTCTCTCTGTGGCACACTGGAATCTCATTCATAAATTAATCTCAGTCTTGAGTAAAACGGCAGAGTTGGTTTTAAACATGAATTTTGTATTTTGGAAATTTAGAGTTCTATGAGCCCCTATTTTAATTTTTGGTTAAGTCCTGCAGCACCATGGGTGACTGAGCTGCCAAAGCACAACATCATAAGGACTTAAACACTAAAAGAAATGTTATTAAGGGTAGTACTCAGGAATTCAAGTACTCAAGGTATTCAGGTATTCAAATACTACTCAGATAAAGTTCTTAATATCACATTTTTCCCACAAACCCAAATGAGCACCTGAACCATGGGAAAGGTTATTTCAGAATGATTACTTTATTTTTGTCGTTTTTAGTAATGAGTCATATACTTTATTCAAAAAATGAAAAAAAAAATAATGTAATAGTAATGTAAGCGTAGTCAATATTCTGACATTGCACCATTTACTGAAAACTGGATGCTAAACCTTCCTTAATGCCAAGGCCTCATTATCCATATGTAGATGGATCCATGCGGACAAACGTGATAAACAGTACAACTATTACTTGGACAGCAGGATCTGATTTAGCAGGAACAAGCATAAACTTGAAACTCTGTGGCTCCCATGCTAGGAATATCAAATGAAATGTCCAGAAGTTTTGCATCTCTGACTCTCCTAATTTCAGACCTGTTGCCCTGAAACAGGTTCAGACCAAGCGCATAAGAAAACACGGTATGATGAGTTATCACACTTTTTACAGCCTTATGGACAGGGTGAATGCCAAAATCAAAGTTCTGTCTTACTTCAAGTAGAGAAAGAAACTTTGAAATTCAGACGGACGTACTTGTCTCTTTCTAAATATAATCATTTTCTTACTCAATTGAATAAAATAGCTGATGTCACAGCAGCAGTTTGTAACAAATATGTATGAAAGCCTAAAATAGTTTGAGAGCAAAGGATCTGATCCTCACAAGCAGATTCCACATCTCAGACTTTAAACTCCATAACAAAATACGATAATTTTATGCAAACAGTCATAAAAGACAGATGAAGAACTTGTTTGAAAATAATAGTGTGAAATGCCTAGTTAATTCCCTAAACTCCATGTGCTCTATATATTATCTTGAGCAAACTACATTTACAGTTCCTTGCCGTTGATTTTATGAACAAAACCAAAATAAAACAAAGGTTTAAGATAGTAATGTACATATAGTATTTTTGCTCTGATAGGTAGATGTATGAACAAGGGATCAGGTAGGGGAAAAACC
>VWZD01012371.1:0-11933 GCA_013396695.1 Sakesphorus luctuosus
AGGAAACATTACTGTTTTGTAGAAACTGAGATAAAAATGAAATTGCTGCTGTAAAAAAAACCCAGAAAGCAGAAGGATGAACTGGTCTCTGCAATTTAAATCAACTGTTTTATTGCCTAAACCTCACCATAGGAAAGTGTGCATGCTTTGGGTGGTCTGCCTTGGTGTAGGAAATTGTACACAAAGGTATGGAGACACGCAGATCTCTTGTAATTCAGTAAGTCCCTTCTGTTTTAACAAGCTGCTTATCTTTTCCAGTGAAAAAGAAAATTCAGTGTGGTTTATGATTAAAACATTTGTCCAGAGACTTACATGTGCTGGCTTGTGATATGTAGTAGCTCTAATAATCACAGTAAAAGGGTCCTTCTGTCAAATTATTCATGTTTTAGTAATAGATTCCTTAAGAAGATTGTTATGTTTAGTGGTTTTTTTAAATGATTGCTCAGTGTATTATAATAATGAGGGGAATACATGTTTATTCGTTCTAGGCTTGACAGTACTGAAATGGACCACAGTGAAAATGAAGAATTCACACTGACTTCACCCTTACCAGGAAAGAAAACTGACAAAAGGGACGACTCTGATCTTGTAAGGGTGAGCTGTTTGGTTGCATTGCATATGTTTCATTTTAAATCACCAGGACGTTAAAATACAAATTAATGTGATGGTATTTGATATCATTCAAGAGAATGTGCTGAAGCATGAAACTGAATTGATATTGTAAACTACTGGAAAATGTGTTTACAGTTGGATATGAAAATACAATGAAAAAAGGTTGAGTTTCTCTGTTTCTCGTAGAATTATATAGCTTGGAAAAGAACTTGAAAGGTCAACAAGTCCAGCCATTAATCCAGCACTGAGAAGTCTTCCACTAAATCATATCCCTAAGTGTACTTAGGCCTTGGAGATTGATAGCCTGTTCCTTACTGATGGATTTATATGAATATGTATATGCTAAAGGTTCCTAATGATGATTTAAAACATTATTTGGATTCTTACTCAGATGTAGTGCTTTGAAACATAAAAGAAATTATAAGCAAGCTAAGTATTGTCTTAAACAGTATTTAGACCTGTATCAGAATACAGAGAAATAAACCACCAGAGAAAATTGTAATTGTACTGTAGTTTTAAAATCAGATAAGATAACAAGAATTTCACATACCACTAGTAAATTTCAATTCTTTGTGCCTTACTAGCAGTTGACAATCTGTAAATTTTGTAGTATTTGGGGTATGCATGAAAAAGTAATAAGATCAGATCTGTTAGAATTGGATTTTCTAGGCTGCATTAAAGATGTCCTGTATTTGATGTCACTGCTGCATTAATATTTTTTTGTTACTGTCTCTGACACTTTTCTGTTCTCTCATTATGTCAGTCTGGTACATTTTTCTAGGTTGCATGGGACATAGGCTGCTGACTAGTAAAAGTGTCCTGAATTTTTGCTTGTGTTGAAGTGTAAATAACCATCTTATACTGTGATATTTTGTGAGAAAAGCAAACTGGCTTATAACAGAATCAGAAAAAACAGGAATCTCTTGTCAAAAAAAATAGCACTTCTGTAAACCTTGAAGTTTGAGAGTCCAAACAGCTCCTGGCATGCAATTCATGTTTAGAAGCATTAATTTGAACTGGTAACTGAGAAAGTGAAGTGATAAAGCAAATACAGTTCAGTGTTTTGAGTATTTTTGAGGGCATCATTCTACTTTGAATCTGTAAGCAAGTTGCTTAAGGTCATTGATTCATAACTCCTTTTTAGTTTCTTGGAGCTGGGGAACAGATTTTAGCAAGCATTAACTGAGAAGTAGAATTTCAGTTGTGTAGCAGAAGGTCCATGTTTTAAAGATACCACCTTCAGAATGTTTGTCCCAATTAAATCATAGGGTAACACCTTAATTCTAAAGTTGTGGGATACTGTTTAACCTCAGGGAGAAACTTTACTTTGGAAATGGACTGCATTTAACTTACTGGCTAAAATTTGGTGCAGTGACAGATGTGCATGATGACTGCAAAAGCAAATAAAATGGAATAACTAGGATGTCACTGATCTAGATCAACAGTATTGTCACTGAAGACATGAACTGACAGGAGATGTCATCATGGTTCAAACATTTTTGTTATGTTCTTTTAGTGTCATTCCTTGTCCTTCAATTTCTTTTCCTTTTCCCCCCTCATATCCTTTCTAGATATTCTTTCTGCTTTTCTTGTCAAAGATTTTTTGATAAAGTGGAGACATGAGTTTGTAGGCTGAGTTCTGGCTTATGTCAAAGGGAAATGTGAAGGAGAAAACATTCTCTGGGGTTTTAAGTTGTGTAACTGTCATTATGTAGGTTAAATTGCCATGTGGAAAATACTAATAAGTGTGCTGAAATACAGTAATTTTAGTCTGAAACAAACACTGATATGAAACAGAAACACTGTAAATATTTGGACTTTCGGACAATTTCATGGTCTGAAATGAAATAGTCATGGTACCCATGAAACATGGTACATGGGTAATATTTTCTATTTTTTATTTTTGCCAGGGGTAGTTGTTGCTTGGAGCGATCTGACCCTAATAGCTGCTTATGGAAATGTTTGCACTGTTGTTCTTTACTGTGCACTTTAGAGAACTAGGATGATGGAAAGGTGAAGGAGTATTTCCTGTTTTGAAAAATTATGATTCAGAAAGGGTTCTGCCTTTCTTGATAATGCTAGAGGGAAGGGATGTCATCCAGAGGCATCCTTGGCAGGCTTGAGAAGTGAGCCTGTGGGAACCTCATGAGGTTCAACAAGTCCAAGTGCAAAAGGTCCTGCTGCTGACTCGGGGCAGTCCTCAGTATCAACACAGGCTGAGGGATGAAGGGTTGAGAACAGCCCTGCAGAGAAGGACTGGGGACACTGATGGATGGAAAACTTGACATGAGCCAGCAATGGGTGCTCCCAGGCAAGAAGGCCAGCCATGTCCTGGGCTGCCTCCAAAGGAGAGGGGCCAGCAGGTTGAGGGAGGGGATTCTCGACATCTGCTCTGCTCTTGTGGGACCCCCATGTGGAGCACTGTGGGGTTCCTTCAGAAGACACGTATGGAGCTGTTAGGGTGGATCCAGAGGAAGGCCATGAAAATGGTCAGAGAGCTGGAACACCTCTCCTAAGAGGAAAGGCTGAGAGACTTGGAGTTGCTCAGCCTGGAGAAGAGAAGGCCCAGGGAGACCTTATTGTGGCCTTTCGGTATATGGTGGGGGCTTGTGAGAAAGACAGAGAAGAACTTTTTCCCTGGTCCTGTAGTAATGGGACATGGGGCAAATGTTTTACACTGAAAGAGATTAGGTTTAGATTGGACATAAGGAAGAGATCTTTTACAGTGAGGGAGGTAGGACACTGGAACAGGTTTCCCAGAGCAGTTGTTGGATGCCCCACCAGTGGAGGTGTTCAGAGCCATGTTGGAGGGTGCTTTGAGCAAGCTGGTCTAACTGGAAGGTGTCCCTTCCCATGGCAGGATGTTTGGAACGAGGTAATCCTTTGGGATTCTTTCTCACCCAAAGTAGCCTATGGTCTTAAGCCTTGGGTGGGTTTTTCTGGTGCGCAGAGCAAATGTGGAGTCAGTACAGCTCTGACAGTAGTGGTTTGGCAGCTAGCACTAATTCCTGTGCTTCCTTCTACAATTGTAAATTCAGGTTGCCCACTGTATTCTGTATTAGTGCTTTGCCAGTGCCAGCATGGGAGCTTACAACACTGCAGCTCACAATAAGAGCTGGAAGTCACAACTTGACAACTTCTCCATCTTTGTATTTTCCTATTGATAGAAATACAGTTATGGATGTTCTATCCTACTGTGTTTGATACAGCTGAAGATAGAAATGAGGAAGACCTTACACACTTCAATGTTTTAACTGTTCACCTTTCAAATAATAATTTTCTCTTGTCTAGTACTTTATATATAGGTATGTGGTTATACTTTTCCAAACGTTTTTGAAATGGTTAAGGTAGACAATCTGAGAGAACTTGTGTAACTTGAAGATGTATGTCTTGTTGGGGGTAGTTCCTGCATGTGACTGTATAATATGGCAGTTTAATTTTTTAATTTAATGGAGTAATCTTACCTTTTTAGTCAGAAATGGAGAAGCCTAGAGGAAGGAAGAAAGCAGCTATCACAGATTCAGAAGAGAAATTAAGCATAGATGACCTGAATAAACTGGGTCAAGAGCAGAAACTTAGAGGTAGTCAACGGGGAAGGAAGAGACCTGCAGTTGTTTCAGAAACTGATGAAACGCAATGGCAAGAGGAAAAGAGGCTAAAAGAAGATGTGATAGAAAGTGAGGATGAACAGAACAGTCCACCAAAGAAAGGGAGAAGAGGACGCCCTACCAGAACAAATAATGGAGCAACACCAAAGGAGGAACCAGTGGCAAAGTCATCAAAAAGGAGCAAAAAAAAACAACCTCCAGCAGCTGCAGCAGAAGAGGAGGAAGAGGAGGAAGAAAGGCAAACTGAAAACATTGAACAAAAACCAAAAGGCAGGCAAAATAGGACATCAAAAAGAACACAGCAGAGGTAAGTCCATCTTCTTGTAAACTGCATATTTTTTATCTTTGGATATTAGTTATTATAATTTGATGCTTTGCAATTTGGGTCTTCCTCAAAACAGAGCAGAACCATCTGAAACTAGTACAGTTGAATCAGCACAGTCCACGCCACAGAAAAGACGAGGAAGGTCATCACAAACACCACCATCACAGCAAAAAAAAGTGTAAGTGTTCTAAATCTGTGTTCAATGAAAATTAAAAATATGCTTCTCTGCCCCTAAAGCAAACATTTACTGAAAATATTTCAGAATGCTGTAATTGACAGTTAAGAAAATAAATTGCCATTGTTATTTCTAAAACGTTTTCCTTAGCTGCTTCTCCTAGGGCATCTCAAACCAGAGCAAGAGGCTGCAAGTAAGTTTAGGGTGCTCAGGTAACGTATTCATAGCTTTGCTTTACTAGCAGAAAAGTCAGTAAAGCACAGGAGGGACCTTGAAGATGGGGCTTTATTAGGACTTTCTAAGGAGAGAAAAGCGGTCCTGTTTGTTTTGGATATGGGGGAAAAATCAAATTATTACTGTGGTGAAACACTATTATGGAGAATCAAATTTATTCTGATTCTTCTTAAATTAATGTCCACTTTCTAATTTCTAGTCTTCTTGTTACCCGCTTGAATCATTTACACGTGAATAAAATGTGTTGTGATCAGTGAAGGACAGTAGCTTTGGAAAATTCTGAGGTGCACTAAGCTCCAAAATGAGGTTGAACTCTGTGGCTAGCTTCATTTTCTTGTGCCTGCTGTAGGACACTACCAGTATCTCTGTATTTTCTGTACATGCATAGGTAATAATATGTGTAAGCAGAGATGTACCAGTGGTTATTTGCCCACTTGTGTCAAACTGTGACTCATGGAACAGATTTACTTTTCCAGAACCTGGTGATGAATTCCTTGGGGCACTACTTAGACACATCTACCATCAGATGTTCTGTATTACTCTGTTGTTTTTCTATCTTCCGGGCTTAGCGTCACACTGATCTTCCTCTGGCAGTGTAATGTACTGATTTGCCTGACCCCAGAGATCTTCCATGCCAGAGATTTGCCTGAGCAAGCTTGTACCCTCATTTTGAATCCTATTTTCACACTGGATCACATGATCTGGCATTTTGCACACACAATTATCTGATGTTTCCAGTGTTCTGTTTTCATGCCTCAGGTCAGATCTCTGCTGCTCCTTTACTCTGTAACCAGAAACAGAGGTCCCAGCAGTCTCCTGGTTGCTACAGAAGTCACTGCTACAAGTCAGGACTTGGAAGTGGCAACTGCTGTGCAGAGGAGACATGCCAACAATTATTGTTGGGTGACGTGCTGTGTGGCGTTTGTCCAAGATGCCCCTTACTAAAAAGTAGCTTCCGATTGACTTCCCAGTGAAGCTGGTGAAGCCCTTGTATTTCTTTACCCCATTTTAAATGGAGAGGAAACGGTATCACTACCCGTGATCAAGAACAAGCATAACTCTCTTTCATGTGTATGTGTGTTGTTCCTGGCATGAGGAACCCAAGTAAGTTGTTTCAAGGTTCATAGATCAAACGGTCTATTCTAGATTTCATTACAAAATTTTTTGTGGGTTTGAGTTTTTTTGTTTGTTTGTTTGTTTTTTGGTTTTGTGTTTCTTTTTGTCAGACTACCCTTTTTTCAAATGTGCAAGAAAAAGGTGAGACAGTAGTAATTTCTCGGTCTTCAAAGTGCATTGTAGTCAGACCTTTCTTCCTTCCCTACATATGTATCTACAGCAGCTTTAACTGAAGGAAGTTGATAGACTGAGCAGCACCACAAGATAGAATATATTTAATTCAAATACATAAAGCCTTCTGGGCTTCTTGGGAATGAATTTCGAATTAGAATTTCGGATTTTGCCTACAAGGTGACAGTGTGTCACTTATTTCTGATAGCAATTTGGGTTACCAATTAGCACATGTGAACAGGCTTATTTTTGTAATATGTGAAAAGATGAATGTAGCTTGTGAATAATTCTGTTTCCTTTTCAATTCTGTTGCTTCAATCCGTCTTGGAAGATTTGATTTGGGCTAATTTGTGTATTTCTCAAGGGATAGCATGCTGGTTGGTGCTGAAACTCCCACTATAATTACTATATGCAATTCAGAGATTTTATTTTGTCCAGATTTTAGTGGTTCTCAGAAATGAAAATTCTTACCACTTTTGTGGTGTCAGTGGTGTAAGAGGACAGTTGTTCTAAGTCTGTGCCCCCACTGGAGATTGACATCTGTCTCTTGGTTTACCTAGGATGGAGTTTCTGGTGTAATTTCGATCAAAAAGTCACCCAGTTTGGGTGCAGCAAGACTGCATCTGCAGTAAACAGGATGATTAAGTGATTTGACTCTGAATTATACTAATGTGATGTGGGTGCAGCTCTGTAGTTTTGGATATATATGTAGTTGGCTTGTTTTTTAAGGTGAGATTTTAAGGTGAGAGGGGAATGGCTAGTTCTCATGTTAAGCAAGTGGGTGGTTTTTGCTTGTGGCTCAGCTTCCATAACTAAAACATACAATTTAAGATATTGTTGGCTGATTGTTCTTGATTATTCTAATTAAGGTATTGTTATCCTGATTATCCCTAGCTCTTAATCTGAGCTATCTTGGAAGATTTGCATTTAGGTTCATTACAGTGTCAATTTCATAAATAGAAATATGGGTTTATTTAGGTCTGTAAAAACATAGATGCAGTTACTCAAATTTTCTTGTGTGTGAACTCCTGTAGAACTCCTGTAGAACTCCTCTAGAAGTGGGGTACATCTCATTGAATTGAATAGGGAGAAAAGCAACAAATAGTATTCAGTCTCTGTCTGTTTGGCGTTTTCTGTTCACTGTTTAGTGTTATGTCAGCTCTCCTTGGCCTCTGTTCTGGCACTGAAGAGAAAAATATGCATTGTCTATAGAGGCAAAACTGTTTAACTTTGTACTTCTAGCCCTCTGTTATGGAAGAATTCTGTTTTCAAATGCTATTGTCCAGCCTCCTAGTTCCATTTCTTATGTTCCATGTATGTATATGTATGTATGTATGGCCAGACTTCGCGAACGCAGATTTGGGCAGGGCCCTCCCCACGTGGCTGTGCCCTTCCAGCCTGCGCAGTGGATGTTTTAGGTGAGGCACAGCATGAGCAGAACTGGCCCCACCGTTTAAGTCCTGAGGTCCATCTGCCACGGCCGAGCGAGCTTGGACAGTGACAGTGAAGTCCTTGGGACTGTCACAGCACCCGGTACTAACCGGGGCTGACCCTGCTGAGCATCCGAGATGTGACGGGATGGGATGGCAGGGAGGCATTGAACTGCCAGGGGACGGTCCCACTGAGACTGGAACTCAGGACCTTGGGATTCGGAGTCCAGAGTGCTCTCCTTTACACCAGGGGACCGCTCTTATGTTCCATGTATGGGTGAACTGTATAGGTGTGTAAGACAGCAGGATCATACAACACAAAATTTTAAGGCTTCTGTTCTTGTAAAGCAGGATGTTTGCTTGTACAGTTTATACATTTGCAGACCTGTGTGCTGTGAAGCTGATCTTTATTTTTCTTCTTATTGTAGCCGTGCAGGACGTTCCAAACAAGCAGCCAGTAAAGAGAATGAATCTAGTGAAGAGATGGATGTATTTCAGAGTAGTTCACCAGTCAGTGATGACATTCCCCAGGAAGAAGTAATGGAAGAAGAGGAAGTTTCCACAATCAATGTAAGACAAATGCCAAAGGTTTTGTTTGTGAGTCTTTGTGGTGTCCTCTCTGTTATTGATGATCAGAGAATTACTTCTGTTCTTAGAACTTACCCTTTGATTTAAAATGAATGGAGTGGTTGTCAGCTGCCACTGTTATGTAGTGGAACTGCACTGAAGTTTTCCGGAGAAGTTGCATTTCTTTGAAATGACTTCTTTTTGTCAAGCATCTTTAAGTTTCTGTTCTGTGTAGCCTTTCTCATCTATATATGCCAGAATTGTGTAGTATCTAATGGGAATTACTTTTCGGGTAACTCCTGCTCATTCTTCTCAACTGGATTGTGATAGTGAACAAAGTTTTTTTTATACAAAAGAGACACACAAAATGAATAGTACTGGAAAATAAACATGGCATCTCGGAACAGAATCCCAGACCAATTTCTTTCTCTTACCCACATATGCAAATGCGTTAAAATAAGTTCCCTTTTATATTTATTGCATACAAATACATTAGCAATGTTAGTAGTAATCCTAAAAAGTTAATTGTGAATGCCTTTACATTTTTGCATACATCTGATGATTGGAGCATCTGAGTGTATGAAAACTGAGAAAGGAAACTGGATTGTTTTTGAATATGAGAAGGAAACAGACTCAGTAACATCAAACCAAGTTACATCCTGGGCATTGACAGAGACTTGCGATAAAATGAGTAATCAGAGCCACTGTGTGTGGTTACTCAAACATTATTGAGCGAGACAGCATTTTTTTGAGTATAAAATATATCTGTTCTTGGATTTTTCAAAATTTTTCTCTAAAAACATTAAGAATACTTTTTCTCCTAATAGGTCCGTCGCAGAACTTCCAAAAGGGAAAGGCGATGAGTGAGCATGTAGTTACCAGCCTTCCAGGTGAAAGCTTTGAAGAATGCTTTTAATATAAAGCTTGAGACTGAATGAAGCTGTTAGTGCACAAATGGGGTTGCTGAAAAAAGGACAAAACCTATTTTACTGCCCCTGCATTTGCAGTCCCTAGGTCACAAGCTTTAGCCACACACATGTTGATACCATTAACTGTGGATTTTTGTGAAGTGTAATGTGCGCTGGCTTTGTAGACATATGAACTTAAGAAGAAAACTGTAAATAGTTCTTTTTTTAATGTTTCTGACTTATAAAGTGCTTGTATAGCTTTTATCTGCGGCTTTAAACTGACAGTACCCCACTGTTTATAGGATCGATTGATTTAAAAAAGAACAGTTCGTTGAAAATTGATCTCAAGCAATATCTGTCAGTGTTTGTATTTGTACTCTTGTTGACATTTAACTGTGAAAAACAATTAGTTGAACAAATAGTGCCACTTTCTTTTGCCACTATTTGTTGCGTGGAGGAGAAGAAGAAGAAGAAAAAAAGGTCTTTGTTTCCTTCATGAATATAACCTAGTGTTTACCTTCAGGCACCTACTTATCATCAGAGGTGCTAAATTACTTTCTTTTATAGTTGAACAATGTTGGATAGAATAATACAAGAGATGCAAATTGTGAAAGAAGTTTTGTTTTACACCTCAGTATTGATGCCAGACTTTTCTGGGCTAGAAGTGGCGTTGAAAATTCAAAAAGGATTTAAAATATTTTAAAAGTGTGTTATTAAATAATGTACTGAATACCCTACCCATTTTATCTTCCTCTATCAGTTTTTATTAATCTACTGTATCAATAAAATTCTGTAACTGAGTTTTTAATAGTCTAGTATGTTAATGTGTATAGATATTTCCTTCTGAACATGATGTTCACAAAGAGCAAATTATTACTACATTATAAAATTAAATCTGATATATAAACATTAGTGAAAATACAGTTCTTATTACAATGTAAAGTTAATCACAAAGAGAAATTTTATTGATGCAGTGTGTCTTTATAAAGCTGTTCTTGAGAGCCAAGTGTTTTGTATTTTATAGTGAAGTTGCATGTTTATGAAAAATGTGCTGAAAATGGGATGTAATGTTTTTTTTGGAAACTCGTATCTAGCAGTAGTATATGGTAGGTTGCCTCATGAGAGAACCTTTTATTGAGAGTTTATTGTAACTTTCTGTTTTGTTTTTGAGCCAAATTCTTTTGGTATGAAGAGCTAAGTTTTTGTTGAATAACCAGCTGTTGATTATTACAGTCAAGGTAGTCAAGATTCGAATGAAGCTCCATTTTTATTTTGTGCTACCATAGACAGGTTGGGTTTTGTTGTTTGGGGTTTTTTTGATATAATATTAAAAAAAGAAAAAAAGAAAGAATCAAAATACTTAGAGCAGTACCCTGTATGCAGTTTTACAGTTTACAAACTGTGTCTTTGAACCAAAATGCATCAATTACTACACTATGCTTAGCCAACCACACATTATACCTTCAGGTGCTGTTCTCCCTCTGGGACCCTACAGTTGACAACACGTGAAAAATCAATTTCTAACCTAAGAAAATTTTATTTCATGGAATAATGGAGCATTTCCATATAATCCATCAATAAATAAGTTATTGTTGTAAGGTGGCCTGTAAAGACCAGAGAAAAGGGTAATACTAAAACATGGATTTACTGATTTCCACACTGTAAGATCGCTAGTAAAGCAAGCAACTTTCAGAGTTTTTTCATTACGCATTTTTGTGGTACAAACGGGAAAAAAGTATTAGAAACAATTCGGTTATTCTGCCTCATCTTCCCCCTTCTTCCAGTATTCAGCTTTTCAATATTTATACCTACAGATATGGGGGAAATGCTGCCTAGAAAGGCAAGAATGGTTGATTTGAATTGACTTTGAAATAGTTGGCGCAACAGAACTGGCTTACTTCTGCTTCAGCAGTGCAAATGCAAGTTGTTGAGGGTTTTTTATGGTATAAAATGATTGAAAGCTAGCTTTATATTTTCCTCTTTGACAGAATTGCACTGAAAACATTTATGGAAGATGTACCTTTAAGTCCATTTTATACAAAAAATATGAGAAATTGATGCTGAAACTGCTGCAGACTCTTGAGGCTTTATGTGCATAAACATGGTTAGGTTAAACTTCATTGAATATTGATGCACCATTACTGATCATAATGTTTATTGTAAATTTAAACTATAGTTTTGCCATTTCAATGTTGATTTCTTGGGTTATAATGTGTAATTCATTATTTCTTGAGAAATAGGCACAGCAAATATTTCATTCTTATATTCAAACCTCCTCTAAGTTCATTCTCATCTCATATAAAGAAAATGAATATTTTATGTACTAACATTTTGAGATCTGCGTACAGTAGCTACAGTAGATTATAATTATGTATAAAAGATAAATTGCTAACATTCAGTTAGCATGCTCTTCTGCAATGATTATGTTAAGTTTATAAAAATGTACTGTATTACATTAAAAGATCAAATTGAACTCACTGTAACAAGTATGACGTTTTTCTGAGATTACCGAAGTATCTTGCTGTACTTTGCAGCATATTAAGCCTTTTGTTACATTTCCTTTTCTTGCTGCAGTGCAACAGGAAACTTTCAGTGATCTGTAGTTCATATGCAAAATCCAAACAGGGATTGTAATCTCGATACTGATGTTCAAGAATAATTCACTGATTCCGGAAGCATGGTGGTCTTTTACTTGTTACTGACTGAGATAATGAATATTTAGGGCTAGGTAATCCACTAATAGGAGGGAAACATGAAATGGCTTTAACATTCTAGTGTGAGTACACC
>VWZD01012378.1:0-32501 GCA_013396695.1 Sakesphorus luctuosus
GGTAAACCAGTGGGAGAAATAAACCCAACTGAAAAGAGGTTACAAATCAGAGTTACAATTTACTAAAAANCAAATCAGAGTTACAATTTACTAAAAAGATTATAAGAAATACCATCATACAGAAAAAAATTGGGTTTAACCCGCAAAAGAACAGATATATGACCCAGCATCCTGGGGCATGAACAGAATGGTGCTTGTTAGCCCCTGTGCTGAGTACCATGTGGTCCCCCTGAGTGCAAACTAAAAGGAAAGGAGAGGTGAGGATGATGTTGGTTAGGATGGCAGTCACAGTCTGGTCAAGAGTGGCAGTCACAGTCCTGTTGAGGTTCTCATCCTCCTCTGGATCCAGTGAGCCGTATCCACTGTCCCAAACCCCAAAGATTATATATGCTCAGGTTCAGGTGAGAATGCGGAGATTTTCACAATGAGTAATTTAGCTCCGTGAGTCATGGGATATTTTTTGAATCTTTGATGGTCTAGGTCATTGCAACTGCCTATTGTGCTAGCCCCTAATAACCCATGAGCAGACATGGCCCCTCAGGCAGGGTGTGAAGGTGCTAATGCAATGCTTAATGCCTCCCTGGAGGGGAGTTATCATGGCTGAGTCACTGGTGTGAAGACAAACTCCCCTGACTCACAGGGTTCTTTAACAGACAGCTTGTAGCCTGAGGTGTCAGATGTGCTCTGGGCAGCTGCTGCAAACGATGCATTATTAACAGTCCATTAGAAATTACATAGAAGGTGTAGAATATACAGTTTTGGGTACACCCACATAGTGATAAACTGGTCCCAGCCACTGTAACTAGGACAATTAATATCTATTTAATACCGAATATGTGGCTGTTCAGTTAACTCTTCCTCAAATGAATTTGGATTAACTATGAAAATCCCTTCTATTATGCATTTTGAAAACATATTTGATAATCATAGAATCATCAAATCATAGAATGATTTGCTTAATGGTCTTGTTAAATTTTTGAAATATCACAAAAAAAGCTTCCTTTCAACTTTTGAAAGGAGAATGGCTTTTTCAGTTAATTTTTTTCCACAGCAGTTTTTCGTTTTTCAACCATCTTAACATATCAAAACATTGCAAAGTTAGAAGTACTCATAATTACACAGAACCAGACACCTGACAGAACATCACCACAGCAATATTCTGCAAATACAAAATGAGAACTCTTTTCCTCCAGAAACACACAGGGACCTGTTACCACACTTCACTCCACAGTCTGTTAGATAGTGTGCTTTTCATCAGAAGCAGATCTCTACATGCACAAAGCAATTTGAATGTTCATTTTATTCCTTCTCCTGCAAGACTCTCTTTACAATACTGTAGCTTTAAAAATTGCCCAAATGTAATGTAAAATCTGTAGTTTATTCCCACTTCCGTAAATCTTCTCTGGGATTTGTAGTGCATTTTGCATTTTTCTTCTGCTCCTGTCACTGACTGATTTCTGTTTCTGGCAGGAAACTATCATTTTTTGAGTAATTATGCTATCTCTATATGTGTATGATGATCAGCTTTAATGCATTTACCATAATTTTCTTCTGCCTCCCCCATGAATCCATAACAATCCTCTCTGTGATGCCTGATAAAATAAAGACTTTTAATGTAAAAACTCCATCACAGCTATAAGGGAAAAAGATTGTTTGCTGTAGGAGCAGACAGTCTCAGTATAACAGTGGCACTGGAAAAAATGTGCAAGCTGTAAATTTTAATGAGGAGCATGTTTTACGGAAAGAAAAGTCTTTACTTTTTATTTGCAGATGTTAGCTTGCATGGAGCCTTCATTCTGTGATGTAAAACCTGCTAAAAGAAACCCTTCTGCAATGAGAAATCAAAATCTATTCTCTTTTAAGGAGTTTTCTTTTATGTATGGACCACCAAGAAAGAAACTTCCAAACAAGGCTTCTCTGTTCCTGCAGAGGTTTGAATTGAAATCTCTCCTCACATTTTCTAAACTGCAGGTGAGATATCAGCCTCTCACTCTGTCAGCCTTAGAGATCAGCATGGAACTGGCTTAAGGTGGCTTGATATAGATTTGCTATTTGCAAATTAAAATCCTTCATCTCTGAAAAGAATTCAAAATAGAATATAGTTCTTTATTAACTGTGGCCCTAAAGTTTTTTAACGGTTCTTGCCTCAGAGTGTCTTTCAAGAGTTGTCTTTTCACACCTATTATATAAGACCTACTTAGTTTAGGCATTAGAGTACATATGTGAAGCTATTTGGCTACCACATGCAAACTTAGGTTTTTAGGGCTAAGAGGTTTTGTAGACAGATGTATGAGACATATAAAAGTTGTTGTGGGTTTTTTTTCCATAGAAAAGAGTTTAGAAGGAATACCTTGAGGAGCAAGCAGCTAAGAAGCATATTTTACAACTATCAGATTAAGATAAAGGGCCTAGATCATGCACACTTATCTTAAAGTATTTTACTTTACTGGTGCCTCAACTACATTCATCTGCCCCTGACCTATACTTTAGTCTGCAGAAGTCAAGATCTTTCCTGAGATAAAACAATTAGATGAGATACCTGTTTCAGAAGAAAATGTTGAAACTAGCATTTCTTCAAAGATTCTACTCCCTGTTTTCCAAACCTCATTCTTTTATTCCTTTTATTATTTTTGTTTGGGATTTACATATATTTCATATGCACTATTGTAGCACAAGAATTTGCCATGTCATATCTTTGCTGAACGACAAGTTAAGTAGAATTCTTGTCTGTTACCATGAAAGGCTAATGTCTTTGGGGTGGCTTTCTTGAACTCCTGTTTTCCCAGCTAATATCTGGAGGTCAGTATCATTCATCTGTAGGCTTTGCACTTTAAAAAATGACAGACTGTGATTAGACAGGGGCTGCTCTCTGCTTGTTTCCAGCGAGTGATTCTTTCTGACAGTGCATTCCCTTGACAGTGAAATCCTGCTAGAACATTTCAGATCAAAATGACTTCTATTATCTTAAAATTTTCTAGAGCCTAAAACCAAGTATGAACATTTGGATTGATGTTCTGTTGTTGTCATAGTGAAGAGTACCTTAGAGGACAAAACCATTGATACTACAACATAATACTACTGAGAATAAGATACTGTCCCTTCATAAGGGAGTTGAACTGGAATTCACACAAGCTAAAGCAGGGCTATGAGAGAAGGTCAAGTTCCATGCTTCTTGCTACATTCAGGAAAAAAAAATCATCCTGTGTATAAGTAATTTAAATATTCCAGATCCTTTCCAGAGCTTGAATAAGCTTCCTGGACTAAGTGGACTGTACTTTGTGACAGGGCTTGAAAGTTCTTGTATATTTAAAAATATTCATCAATGAGCATATCCTATACAATTCAAACTGGTGAAACTTTATTTCCCATATTTTTACCCTCAGAGATGGAATTGCTTTATAGCCTGTGCTAAACAGAGCAGATGTTCAGAGGACCTTTTGAGGCTTTCAGTTATAACTGAAATGGCCTACTTTGCAGTCTTATGTTTCTATGAGACTGAAGGAGTAAGACTCATTCAGTCTCTGTGACGCACCATATATTGCAGAGGATATGTGCTGGGACATTGCTTTTCTACCAATGTGTGAGTCAGAGTTTCATTAGGCAGGGGAAGCAAGCAGAAGAGACTTGTATTTGTCACAGACTGCAGAAAAAGGGATGATGAGAGGAATCAGAGAAGGCTTGGAGGCATCTGCTACTTTTCCTTATATTTGCTTGAAGGCATTTCCATGAAAAAAGTGGCATATCATAAATGACACGATACTCCAAGTATTTAGAGTGTTTGCTCTAGAAAGGAAAAGAGAAGAGGCTGCTTAAGGAGCTGACAGAAATAGTTTAGGTTGTGTATGATGCATGCTGTAGAGAAAAGAGAGACAGTAAAGGTTGTTAGCAAAGCAGCTTGTGTGTGAAAAAGAAGCCACAGACAGGAAAGAAGACTAATAGAGCACCAACACTATGGGAACAACACCAACCTAACAATGGGCTTCTTGGGAAGAAGGGTAGCAGAGTACTACCCTGCACTGGGAGCAGCCCTTTGAGCAGCTCATTTATACTTAAAGCAAGGAAGATCTGAGAGTACATTTTTGGAAGCTAAGGTGTATTTTCTATCATTAGGATTGCTCCTGGAAGGGCGCAGTCAGCCTATGCTCCTACATAAGGCAATATGTCTGCCACACTGTAAGGTCTGCTCTTGAACATCCCTGTGAAAAACAGAATAACTGCACCTGTTGGTCTGTCACAGCTGAAATCCATTGCCACCACGCTCCTCATTTGCTATGGATCTGTTATTAATTTTTGTGACTGTTTTCCCACTTAAGAGTCTTTTGAAAATTGTTATGGAAGTGCAGATTGTATTATGGTAACATGCTAAGGTCTCTATTCACATTTCTACATACTGTCTCATTCTTTCCACATTGCTGTTACTAAAACAACATGGAGAAAATCCAATATTTCATGGTCCTTGGTTGTGTGCCAAAGTGGTTAAGCAGCAAAATCTGTTAGTGATGGCAGTCTGTAGTGATGGCAGTCTGTCTCCCAGGAATAATTTTCTATTGAATACCTGATTGAATTACTTGTGAATTGCTGCTCTGCTGAGAAAATGATATTGAAGGTTGGCAGGCGGTCACCATTTTTATTTGTTACAGCGTATTATCTGAATTTGCCTGTCAGGTGATTGCCTGGTGAGTCCCTTCCCAGTATAAATAACTGTGTATTTCAAAAAGTGACAAATAACAGTAATAAAGTTTATAGGGGAAAAAAATATTCTTGCTGCTACAAGGAATAGTACTTAATCCAGACATTTATCTGCTGCTTACAAAAAACCTGGGCTGATCAGATGATAATGTATTCCAGTGGTTTAAAAAAAAATAAAAAGAAGGAAGATTCACTGTTTTCCCCCTCTCTCTCTTCTTGCAGCTACAGTTTAGAATAGCTTTGCATTGAATTGATATTTTATTTTGTTATACTTATGAAATTTGGTAATTTCAACGGTCCTTGCATTCATTTCATTCAGTGAGCCAGACATTGCAAAATTATGCATTTTTATGTAATTGAGATAATTTTGCCTCGTAGCTGGTGGAAAATTACATAAAAATTTGTATGCACTGGTCAACTCATTTAGTGTGATATGTTACTTTTTCAGATGATTGGCATTTTTTACCGGTACTCCATTGCTGTGCTGCAAATCAGCTTTTTTTTTGTACCATGTCTCTAATGGTAAAATAATGAACAACATAATGCTTCCCAAGGAAGAAATACAATGCTCATTTTCCCTTTGGCAAATGAGAATGTAGCCATTAGGAACAGCGCTTTCCCAGCTGCTCCTTGGAGGGAAGAGCCAGTATACTGTTAACAGATATATGGATTTCATTCAGACCACAGAAAACTTATGTCATGTGACACTTGACTGTGTGCTTCTCTGTGTTTGACTGGGAAGCAGTGGGGCGGATTCCTCTCTTTTCGCTATCGTTGCCTTAAGTGGTTGATTATATCAGCTGGACTGAAAGAGATAAGTAGGCTGGTTTTGGGGATACCACACCCATGACAGATTCTTCTCAAAGTGGGTAGGATGTCTTCCATAATGATCCTCTTTGTCCTTTTTATTATAAGGGAGCTTTTGACAACAAGTACTAGATGTCTTTTTACAGACAGACATCAAGCACCAAAATGTGAAGTTCAGCAGCTGGAAGGAAAGGACTACCACCATGTCTTATATGTGATCTATTGTCAGGAACAAGAAATACAAGGCAGTCCCTTGCAGAGGTTCAGTGACTTAGATCATTGGTTCAAGTCCAACTCAGATCTGAACCACTGATGGAGAGGCTTGTGTGAGTGGTGCAGGCAGTGTTCCTGCTCTGCCTATAAAGAGAGGGGCTTCAGCCTCCAGCAATATCTATCCAGTAGGCTGTTCAAACAAGTGGTGAGACCTGAAACTGCAGGGGTGCCCCCTGAGTTTTCGACTTTGATATGGTATTACTCTTCCATATGCATGACACTCCTCCATGGGGAAGCTGAAAGGAGAAGAGAGGTATTCACTTGCATTGAGGGAAGCAAAGAGACTCCCAGTGTGATAAACACTTGTCTGCTAAACTATTGCTCAAAACATCAGGGATATTTCAGGTAGGGGACTTACTTTTTTCATGACTTTAGGGCATTAGATCAGATCAGACTGGAAGTGTGAAGCACATGCCATGCGAGGCATTGACAGCAATTTGGGACTGGAGTTATGGATTAGCTTCTTGTTTATAGCAACCAAAGGTATGGTGGGTCCTTAAACCCCTGCTCTTGGGGTAATAGGAGAAAGACTAGGAAGCTCTCACTTAGGACATCAGCTGGCCAGAAGAGGCAAGTCCTAAACAGAAAACTTTAAAAAAGCCAATGGCTACCTTGTTTAGATACCTTCAGTGTCAGACTATGTGCTAAAGACCATGGAAAGAATGGTAAATCACTCAAGACAATTATCTCAAAATGCTTTTCTTCTGTAACATTAATCAAGTTTGGCCAAATTTACTCTGGCAATAGTCTCTCAACTTCTTGTGTGAGAGCTGGCAAATCATATTTTACTGTGGGGCTGAGACTGAAATGGAAATCACCCCCCAAAAGCTGCCATCCTTGCAGAGCCTCAGTGAGAAACTTACATCAAAGAGAATCCTTTCACTGAGAATCTCTGGTAGTATTCCCTCACCTGGTTTCCATTAATCTGACCAGTGTGGTTACCTAACTGAGTGCTTTGTTGCCAAGGTAGTATCTACAGCATAACACAAGATAGAAGGATAACTGAGTTAAAATAAGAACATTTTTCTACAGAGTTGGTTTACCAGAACTGTCTTGGCTGGATGCATGTGTTTCTTTACTTGCTTTCAATGGAAAATTAGCCATTTTGTGAAGACATTCCTTAAAACAACATTGGGAATATGTAAAAGTAGGTAAGCTCATACTGCAAATGCATGGAATTCCATGGGGCATTAAATCTGAATTTCAAAGAACTCTGATTTGAAGCCAGTTCTGATAGTGTTATTACTCTAATTCAGATAAAATATCATAAATAATTTAATGGTGAATGTAGTAATAGCAGTTATGCTAAATATGCTCTGTAGAGCCTTCCCATTGGGGACTCCTTTAACCAACTGAGCAGTTGTGTATAAAGAAATGTATTAAAACAATTTGCAATTAGTCTTGTATCTGGGACACCCTCTTGACTCTCCCTGCCCAGAGAAGCTTGCATATTAACAATGGTCCGTAGGACAGTGGAAGCAATCTAGTATCTTACAATGTGTTCCCCAACTGTGCTCCATGACACTAAACTAAAGTAAGATATATCTTGCCCACAGAACTTTATCTTTTGATTTAAAAGTTGAAAATTGTTCATAGTAGTCCTGAAGAAAACTGGAGCATTGATTTGTGTATCCCAAAAGTCTTGAAGTCTTGAAATTAAGATAACTTGTTTGCTGAAAATATTGTCATAAGGTTTAAATAAGAAGACAGGTGTGGGCCAAGAAGACTGGGATCTAATTCATGCAGTGTTTACTCCTGCTGTTACCACTAGCTGCATTCATTAGGATGTATTTTATCAAATCAGAGAAGGTACTTATAGTCTCACTAGATCTGGCTTTTCGTAAACACTCTTAACTCCTTTCTAGCTTTTTAACTCTTTGAACTCCCTGGTAAATCAAGCTCTCAGCTTGTAGCTTTTACATGATTGCTAATGTCTGTTAAGGTTAAATAATATACATTAATCCAAATATTAGGAAAAAACCCCCAAACAAACAGCCTTGCTAATGTACGGGTGCATCAATCTATTTAAATATGGTATAAAGGAAGCCATCAATACTGAAAAATATTCCCGCTGAGAAGGTTTACAGGCTAATAGGCATTGCTCTGCTCCTGAGGGTATGCTGAAAATGGTGACAAATGGCAAGGATGTGAAGAGCATAATAATAACATGAAAAATTGTAAAATATTTAATCTTCTCATTATAAAAAGAGTGCCACATAGTCAGAGTCAATGCAAATACCCTGAAATGGGATCTAATATCTCTGATTTAAACACCCAGCTTTCACATATGTGCCTCTAAAGGCAGCAAGTAGGGAGATCATCTCTGTCTACCTTAGATGCCTGAACAGACACAGGTGGGGTTTTCCACCAGAAGCTTTCAGAAGCACATTTTGCTCTCTATCATCTAAAAAGGATCTCAGGAACACTTTAGGAATCCCGTAAGATATATCTAGCACATAGAAAGGTAACCCTATCAGTGTTTTTGAAAAGGTACCAAAAGATACCTCACGAATAAGTGCAAAGGTGAGTTGTAAGTGGACTTGAAGAGTGAGTATGCTCATGAATGCAAGCTGGGTGCATAATTACTCAAATATGTTAACCTTATTGAATCTTTAATGCATTAAGTTCCATCCCTACCTCTCTTTTATGATGTGGATTTGGAGCCAGAGAAGAGAAAATTACTACAGTTGCTCTCTAATACTTGACAGGCAGCAGATCAGCTTCCCCTTCCTCCTAATACCTTGTGTTGTGCATTGTTGCAGTCTCCCACCAGAAACTGACATCATTAGTCCCTGTTCACGAGACCAGTCTCTAAAGCAGGTTTATGCAACTGTCCAAATTTTGAAACTGAAGACTTCAACATGGGAAAAGCAAAGCATGCTTTTACAAAACTTTTGTGAAACACAGTTATATAAACAGCTGAATTGACATGACTGAGATGTATAGAGAAGATTCTGATAGAGAAGAGGTGGAATGGAATACCATCTGGACAGAGGAGCTTAAACTGGATCTTCTACTGGCAGAACTAGTAATCTGGAATGACAGCTTGGAAGATTTCTCTAAAGCCAGGCAGAAGATGTGTGTCATATCAGCAAAACAACTATGCATTTCAAAGTTCCACAGGCTCCGTAAGCAGTGACCAAACTTCTTAACTCAGACAAGTATTATGATGTACATTTCTGTCAGGTGTACCTGCTTACAAATGCAAACATAACCATGGCTTTTCTTCATCTTAGTGGAGCAGCAGTAGAATGACACAACTGTAAATGGTTTGATTATGGAGCTGTGCCACTACTCAGAACTAAGGTCCTCACTCCATTGCATGTCATTTCCCTTAATAGGAAATTAGCAGTTTGAGAGTAATGACTCCTGTTACACAATAGATTGCTAGATGAATACAACTTTGCTGCTATGAGGGACTGTAAAACTTGTACATAAAGGAAAATTTTAGGTACAGACTTCCTGATGGTAAATGCAAATGAATCTCTCTATCAGCCTTTGTGCTGTCAATGCTTATTTATCCAAAAGAACAGTTTATTATGATATGGCGCTTTTGAAAAACCCAGGGGGGAGGATTTAGACAGGCATTCAGAGTTTGGTAGGATAAATAGGAGAGGAACAGTTGTCATCTTCAGAAACAACTTACTGATAGAACTTGCAGTATCATAGCTCCTTGCTTTAAGTTGCAGTTCTGTCATTTCTGAAAGGAGAACAGAGTTTGCATGTTGATGTGAAATTTTCATAACTGATTTAACTGGAACATAGAGAATTATGTCTCTACAGAGATCCAGGAAGGAGTTGCATTATGTGTTACTCCTTGAAGCTCTATAATTTTTGACTGAGGATTTCTACTTTCACCAATTAATTATTAACAAAATACCTAGACTGCTTGTGGCCCCTCGTGATTGCTGGCTTGTGGAGTTATCTGGAGAATGATAAAATGCTATTTTGCTAAAGAATGAATATCGCTACAAAGTATGGTTGTGCTCATAATGTTTGAGAAATCATATTAGACATTCATGCTTGTGTTGGTTAGTCTTAAAAGAAAAATATTAAAAAAGAGCTTAATTTCTGGCTTCTGCTTTACTAAACGTTATGCTGAAGTACAGGAAAAAGTGAACTATCATGTATGCAACAGCTTTCTATCCCTCCAATTAAATCATTAAGGAGATTCCACCACATACCACTCTCCCTTGATTTTATGCCTACTTACACCTTGTAACTCAACTGCTTGCCTACATCTGCTGTGTGCACAGCATAAGTTGAAAGTATGGCATGGCCAGGCACTGTTATATCTATTTCAGGAGATGCACTGGAACTTTTTCCATACCAGACACTGCTCAGAGGAAAAGGGCTTCAACTCCATTAAGAGCTACAGTTAATGTCATACTTGCATTCTGCATCACTCCCTTGAGTGGGTTACAAAAAGAGATTTATATTCTTGTCTGGATAGTTCACAAAACCCCTCCTCCTGGACACAAATATTTGTGACTATACTGATACAGTGGAATTCATGGATATGGAAGTCTAAGTGCTTTGCCAAAACAAGGCCACAAGGATTCCAGGAAATGGAAAATTTATCTCTTTTGCTGATAAGATTTCCTAGTGGTTTATGACTCTAATTTCTAAGAGTCATATTTTCAGTTGAAACTTTGAGATTTTACTTTTGAAGTATCTGGTGACTTTTTAATTTCTCAGAGTTTTGATATACATAATTAAATCTCACATCAGCTTGAAAACTAAAGCTTACCTGGGATCTAAAGAGAATGTTGGTCTTTGGTGAGCCTTTTGCTTAGCAGTACATTTCATCCTACAAGCACATTCATTTACTTTGGTGCTACTCAATTAACTGTCAAGATATATCAGTACTTCAACCTTCTGAAGTATATTCTTATCTAAAGACTGGGGATAACTCCTTTCCCAAGCACTATAAAATGTTATAAAGAAAGAGATTATATCTTCTCTCACCAGCTCAATGGAAGAGCGAGCTCACATACATATATAGTATTACACAAACACTACTGTTTCTATTTATTTCTGTCACAGAAGTGTATTAAATAAACATATCTGAAGATGTTGAAAGACTTAGAAACAAATCAAAACCAACAAAACCCCAAGAACTACTTCTAGTTTGTCAAGGATTTTTTTAAAGTATCAGCTCATTAATTTGTTAAATTTAAAATTAGGTGAAAATAATGTTTTTGCAATTTAGGTTTATGAGGGGAGAAAAATAATGATTTACAGTTAAGGCACCTTAAATAAATATAAATATGTTCTTAATACAGAAACCTTTAAAAAACATAACAAGAATGAAAAGATTTAAAGCAAGATTTAGTCTCTCTGCTCTCAGTTAGCATCTAGATCTACCTGTGTGTATTTATGCAGGGTTTTCAATCAGATATCTCTTTGCAGAGGAAGTTTTTATAATTTCCTGTGTTCATTTTTTTTGTATTTTTTTTTCAGGTTACATTTTTGCTTCAGAATTGGTTGAAAAAAAGAAATGTGAAACATAAAATAAATAATATAATTGTTTTCATGAAGAAATAATCTAACTGTTAAGGTATCACTGCATTGTATATTCTAATTATAAATAATTATTGTTCAGATAAATTCAGTGCATAGTAATTCCTGTCATTGAGCCTTTAGACTATACTGATCACCTGAGTACTTAAGCTTTAATGTTCTATTAAATTATTTTGTAATGTAATACTGTGAGACGCTATGTGATTTATCCTTAGAGATGGGTAAAGTGTCAAGCCTTCAGAATGCCGTGTTACTTAACTTAAAAGGCACCTTTTCCAATGTACACTTTTGTCTGGTAACCATAGATCTGTACCTCAGTAAGCTGATGAGTTTGCAAAGTGAGGTTAATGGTACACAGGTTCCAGTGGGAACTTTCCAACACATAGAGTGTGATGCTGCAAAGCTGGTCAAACACCAAAATAGCTGGTGGTGCATCATGAAAAAGAGGTCATATAGAGTCAATTAAATAGGCCTCAAAAGGCAATTGAAAATACTTCACTTAAAGAACTTGGATTTGTAAGAAATCTAAATACCTGGGCAGGTAGTCTAGATTGTAGATATTTCCACTGAACCAGCAATCCCATACTTTCTTTATTGTCAGTTGTGAATCAAAAAAATCAATTTGGGAAATGAAGTTTATTCCACTTTTTCTGGGCATCTGTGTTAGAATGAGATGAATTATGCCCTATAATTGCCTATTTTTTAAAAACAATTAGGGAGAGATAGGCATCTATACCCAGTTAGGTGAATCTTACACATTTTGGTAGAATACCTTGAGTTAGAGTTAAATATCTCCAAGGAAAAAGATGTTCATAGGAAGTAGGAGGCAAAATTAGAAATGTCCCAGTAAATAAATTGGGTCAGTAAAGCAAATGCAGAGTTGTTAGTCCTACTTCAAAGTAAGTTGCTTTCAGAAAAGCCTCTGTATGGTAAAAGCAGAACCCTTTAGAAGCCTAATGAAAATAAAAGCTTTTACAAGTAATAATAAAATGAGCTATTACTCTGAGTAGAATTCAGGTTTTCAAACCATGGCACACAACGTTCATGACAAATTTCCTTCTCCTACATTATGAGTTTGTACATTAGGAGAAACAAATAATCCATTCTCATACTCATGTTTTTGAAAGATTTTGTTTTGATTTTTGTATTTAAAAACAATGCCTATCATCTAACTCAATTAAATAGCTCAATTTAGAAGATGCACAGTAAAAAGATAGTCTAAATAAAACATAAGGGTGATTTTGTAGTCCTATATCAATAATAAAATTTAAATCAAACAGAAAGTTATCTGTTGTGATGCTGAATGGGCTAAACTAAGCATGTCTGTGCAGGACCATAATGAGACACTTTGACATCTGGGATGCTGCCTTAGCTGGGCCTCTGCCTCCTGTCAGCTGCTGCAGCTATCTCTGGACTTGCTCACTCCAGAGTGAAGAGATACAGCAGCACCAGCATCCAGTTTCAGACATTTGCTGCTGTGGTGTGCTCTGTTATGGCTCTGTGACTACATTGTTTGTTGTGAAAATGTCTTGATGCTCAGAAAGTTGCATTACAGCAGTTCTGTTTGCTATGGTTTAATTCTTGTTTTGAAAAATTAAGTACTATTAACTTGAATAAGTGCTTGCTTCATAACAGTTGTTGTATGAGATCTTTTACAGTTTTACATCATAGACAAAGGAAGCCATAGCTACATCCAGAGTGTCTTCACGGAGTTCTTTCTATGATTCATGAGAGAAATGAGGATGAGAGCAGTGAGGCTCAGAAGTTCTAATAATCACTAAGGCTCAGGGAACACTGCACAAGAGTGCTGAGAGGCCCACAGATTGATTCCAAGGTGTTACGGGTTTAGGCAGGTGGGCCTAAATTTAGGCCTTGGAGTTCAGATTAGGCCTAGAACTGTCAGCTGACTTGAGCTGGGCTGGGCTAGCTGACAGCTGATTTCTTCTAGCCAATAATATTGTATTCCATACCATCTTACATCATCTCAAAAGAAGAAAAATCCAGTGTGTGGGAGTGGCTTAGTCAGTTCTGCCATGGCTGAGGTGCAGGCCGAACGTGATGCAGCTCTTGTCTTGGAGTGGGCCTTGCTTGTGCTGTTGCCGCTGCTTGCAGTTTGTTTGAGTTCAGGGAAGTAGAAATATTTTGTTGTTACTCTTTCTGTCTCTTGCTAGGTGTCTTTTAGAGTGCCTATGAATCTAGAATAATAGACTGTGTATTAATTGGGGAGTGGGAGATTATTTCTTGTTATATAAAACTTGTGTAAGAGTGTGTTATATTGTAGTTTTCTTTTAATTTTCTCTTTTCTGTATGAATACATGTAGTTAGTTTCAGAAGAAACCTGGTTTAGAGTTTTTTTTTCTTCCCTCTCCCTTTTCTTTCTCCCTCTGGCTGGTTGGGGGGAGGAGGAACCTTTTCTCTGTACTTGGGCAGTTGGCATTTTGCCAGCTCAACCCAAGACACAAGGTCAACCAGATCACTTGGAAGATTTGACCTTTGGGATTTGTTATTTTAGCGTTCAAATTATTAATGGAGTTTATGTGCAGAGAACTTGAACTTTGCCTGTATTATATTTGTTATGTAACATTTTTTTTAATTTGAAAATATGGTTTTATATATTTGTCTCTCTGACTTTAAAACTTGTGCCTCTCTTATCTCACAGATGGGCAAGGGCTATGAAATATTAATGCTAAAACTAATATAAATAATAAATTAAACAATGAAAGCTTCAGCTTAAAAAGTCTGACTTTTACATGAGTACAGATTTAAAAGGTGCTCATGAAGACAGGAATGCATCATAGTTTCTTCCCAGTAAAGAATTGCCTGTTTGTAAATCGGACATAATCTTGTTACTTTATGTTTCTACTTGGAGCACAAATAGTAACCACTTAACAAGGTGAACTCCCTGTCTAGTCTCTCCCAATATTTGTTATTCTAATTTATCTTAGCAGAAAGAACATAAATTCCCTGAACGGCTGAGCTAAGCCCTGTTTTTGCTGCAGGCTCCTGATCTTGCATTCTTCGTGTCACTCCTAATGCCTTCAGAGGGTATGCAAAGGAAGCACTTCAGACCCTGTAACTCTGTATCTGAAGAAAGGCAATTTAATATTTTTCAGTTTCACTTACCAGCTCCTGCTCTGATGACAGTCTTGCTGCACATCTTGCAGTTTTAACAATCTTTCTTTTCTTTTTGTTGTTGCTTAGGTATAAAAATCATGATGTAGTTTTCCATAACATGCTGTTTCCTTGCAATATTCTCACTTGGTAGGGTAGCGCTCTATTGATAATTTATTTTTGGAAGAACCTTAGCACAGCCTTATACTGTGAGCCCTTGTCTCTTGAGAGATTACTTTATAAAGTCTGTGAGCCTTCATGAAAGACTACAACACCTGAAAGCAGAATTACTCTCCATTGTGATGTGTGTGTGCAGTACATATTCAGCCTTACTATACAGAGTGGTGAAAAGACTCTTTTTACTTGTGCTCCTTTTTTCAGGTTATATTTGTATGAAAATTATTGGCCATTTTATAAGCCTTTGCTGTTGAGGGACCATAAAACAGCTGGAAAATGCATGTGTTTATCTCTCTGGAAGCATCCTGTGTTAAGTAGCCATGATGGCAAATTTAGGCAAATTTTTTACAGGGCCACAGTGGATGTGCTTGGACTTGATAGAAACAAAATCTGATTAGAGAGTTTATTTTCTTGGTTTACTGATTAATTTAGTTGTGTCAAACAGGCAAAATCCAAACCCTCACTCTTATCTCTAAGGTTTTGCTTAGCAGTCATAGTGAAACCCTTGTTTTAATGGTCATTATGTAACACTGAATTTAAACTTTTGAGATCATCAAGAGGGACCAGCTCAAGACCTCTCCAACAAGAATGCAAGAATAAACCTGACCTGCTTGATGCTTACTGAATTAATTTTCTTCATTTAATCACAAAGATATTGTTGTCTTTAAGAAAAATCCTTTACTGAAAGGAGAAAAGAGAATGAGTAAGGATATGACTGACCTTTCTCCATAGAGTTTAGGCAACTATTCACAGTTCCCTCTAGTTCCTTGGTATTACAACTGTTAGGGCATCTGACTGTTTCCCATCTTCTCTGGTATCACTTTCTTTCTAATTTGAGACTGTCAGGTCCCATGGGGTTTGTATTTACCCTGAGGGGCAGAAAGGTTTCACCCCAGGCAGAGCTGCTCTGCAGCTTTAGCTGCCTTGCAGGCCTATCTCCCTCTGCTCACAAGCCCTCCCAGTGCCCCACACCTTTGCTAACAAGTAGCTCCATAGTGATTTCTGTACTGTGAATAAGAGCGCTACAAGTACACAGAGTTTTTTACCTCTTTCTCACCTCGTTGTTTTTCTAAACATTTGGAGCCCAACTGGTGAGCAACTGATTTAACGCAGGGCAGAGTCAGTACGTAGTCAGACATAGTTAGCTGCCCCAAATCTCTTCACCTTCATAAAACTTAAATTTTCCTCAACATTGCAAGATTTCTTCTTATTAACACAAACAATCCACTTATCATAAAAGAACATATATAAATGGCATATGTCTCAGGCCTGCTTATTGCCTCATTTTCTTTTTTCTCTCTACATGAGAAGCCAATAGATCAATGTTTCACTTTTCACTTTGTCCCACCTGCAGCTTTTGGGAGAAAGATGGGGGGGGGTATCCGTTCTTGGCATCAGCCACTCTGCTTATACTAGTGTACTTTGAATGGCTCCTCTGTCCAGACCACTGTTTTGTGGGAGACAGAATACAAAGAGACATTCATATTAGCAATCCTTCTGGCATTTGTGAAAGAATGTGGACACTGTGTAGCAGCTACACTGCTACTTAGTGGTCATTAAGAAGAACTTCTCAGTCACTATACCTTAGGTTAAAATAGGAATACATATTTTTACTATATATTATGAAGTAATATAATGCTATATACAATTAGTGTATAAGTGGTTAAGAAGCTCAGTGGGTCTAGAATCTAAGGTCCTTTTTTGAGTTATCACCAATCCTACTGGTAAACCAAAAGCGTTCCACAACTCTTAAGGCCTTTCATTAAGGAAAGTCTGACTAAGTCATTTAGGTGACAAGATGAGTCTAGAAATGCATAACATAGTAACCATTGCACAGCTCTATAACCAATGTACCCAGCAGCAATAAAATGTGAAAATTAGAGTCATGGAACAATCCAGTCTGATATTTGACTTACTGGCCCTTGTGCATTCAGCAACATTGAAAATTCTCGAAGAAGATTTCCAAACTAGAATGATGATCAGTTGGGGTGATCAGAAAAGCTGTGACAACTGCTGAACATAAAAATATGTTTCTTCTTAAACGTATATTAACGTATTTTTCTTCAATCCTATGCTTGTGGCAGAACAGGAGAATGTCCACATCTGTATGGAAGCACTCCTAAACAAACTTTTACATTGCATTGACTTCCTGCTGTATGAGTAAAAATTACTGTGACAAATATTACAGAGAATGAAGAGATTACTAAGCCCAAGGAAAAATAATATACATGACTTGGACTTCTTGCAAAATCCATCTGTTCTCTTTCAATATTTACATTTAGGGGAGCTGATATCACAAACACAAGGAACCATCTCAAATTGAGAAAATGAAGGAAAATCGTTGTGCAACACTTTGCTTTGTATGAGCAGAGTGCACTGTGAGTTACTAGAGCTTCATCTTAAAGTAGAGTGCATCTATATTTTAATGAGCTACAGAAGAAAGAGAATCCTCTGGATCTTTATTCTTTTTCACAGTATTAAAACAAAATAATTATTGTTAATTCATGGAATGTTAAGGGTTGGAAAGGACCTTAAAGATCATCTAGTCCTAACCCCCTTGCCATGGGCAGGGACACCTCCCACTAAATCAGGTTGTTCAAGGCCTTATCCAACCTAGCCTTGAACACTGGCAGGGTTGGAATACCCACAAGCTCCATGGGCAACTCGTTCTCATATCTTATTACCCTCCTGGTCAAAAACTTCTTCCTAATACCACACAATCACAGAATATGCTGAGCTGGAAGGCACTCACAAGGATCACTGAGACCAACTCCGGGCCCTGCACAAGACTGTCACCAAGAGTCACAACCACATGCCTGAGAGTATCATCCAAATGCTTCTTGAACTCTGTCAGCCTTGGTGCTGTGACTGTGGGGAGCCTGTTCCAATGCCCAACCACCCTTTGGGGGAAGAACCTCTTTTTAATATCCAACCTAAACCTCCCCTGGCACAACTTCAGGCCATTCCCTTGAGTTCTGCCCCCGATCACCATAGAGAAGAGATCAGTGTCTGTCCCTTCTCTTCCCCTCACAAGGAAGTTGTAACTGCTGTGAAGTCTCCCCTCAGTCTCCTCTTCTCCAGGCTGAACAAACCAAGTGCCCTCAGCCGCTGCTCATAGGGCTTCCCCTCAAGGCCCTTCATGATCTTCATTGCCCTCCCTTGAAAAATCTCTAGTAGCTTAATATTTTATATTGTGGTGACCAAAACTGCATACCAGCCTAAATTTCTTCTTTCAATTTATACCCGTTGCTCCTTGTCCTATCACTACAGTTTCTGATGAGGAGTCCCTCTCTGGGTTCCCTGCTGTCCCTTTCTTCAGATATTGGAAGTTTGACACGAGATCTCTACACAACCTTCTCCAGGCTGAACAGTCCGAACTTTTTCAGCCTGTCATTGTAAGGGAGGTGGTACAGTACTTTTCTCAACTTGGTAACTCTTCAATTCAAATGTAAGCATTGTGCAAGCGTGGGTACTTTTCAATTTTTTTTTTCTGGAAGGGGAATCAGCAGCTTTTGGATAGATTTAATTATTGCATGTTTGTCATCATGACTTGAACTCATATTTTATTGAAATAATGGTACTTAGTGGAATCCTTTTTCCCTTTAAACCAGTTGCCAAATTCCTATTGATTTATTAGGGCCCGTGTTTCACTCAGTCTTTAAAATGCACGCTTTGATTTTGCACATCATTGCTACAAAAGTGCACTGATTATCTAGTAATGATTTTATTTGAATAATGAGGTCTCTTCTCTGAAGTTGTTGGATAATTTATTTGCATTTTGAATTAAATTGTGACTGATATATTTGAGATAATTGTGCTTGTTGAAACACCCAAGGAATATAAAGAGATCCATATAAATCTTGAATGAAATACAATTACAATTATCAAAAAGTTTGTAATTTTAAGCTTTTCTGCAGCTTTCATGATAATTTCCTTCAATACAACCCAAATATTAGGTCCGCAGCAACATGGACTTTTTTTTGATCATTCACCAGCCCTGACACTTGTGGGTGACCTCCGCAACACCTGATCCATAATCCATAATATACGGATTTCTCTTTGGACCCCAATTTCTCATGAACCCCAGATTACAGGAAGTCGAAGTGAAACTTATGCATCCCAGCTTTAAGAAGTCTGTTGTAGGCTATATAGAAGCTTCTATTTTTTGTTTGATTTCATATAAATTCTGGCAAAATAGAGTACAACTGAAACCCAGTGTGTGTCATAGAGCCAAGGCTTTTTCCTTTACAGACAGAACAGTGTTCTGTTAAAGTCCTTGCAGTGCATCTGCTCCATTCAAAGCTACATAACCTGTTGTCAGAGAATGGAGAGAGAGTGAGGTTATTCTAGGCAGCTACCAGAAATGGGCATAAAAAAAGGGTACTAGATGGAGTGACTGTGGCAGAAAAACATCACACCAAACCAAAAACCCTGTGGTTTGATGGCATTTCTAATTCACCATTTTTTTTCTTTTTGTTTCTTTCCTAGTCTTATTTCTGTCCACTGTAGTCTCCAGCTATTTTTTTTCTTTAGCAAGCTAGACAGAACCGATAATCTATAGCAACATGTTAGACTTGCACAGTGAGATTTTTCACTACATGCAAACGCTAAGTAATTTTGCTTGATGTTTTTGACAGTGATAGGTAGTTTCAATACAACTTGAAGTGATACCTTTTCAAAATTATTCTTATAATTTGTTAATCTTTTTATACATCAGTGGTTATTCCCAATGGGTGTTTTTATCCCCATCTCCTCCACACACACATTCTGCTCTGCTTTGTTTAAATGGAACCTCAGAAATAACAGGGCGTGAAGCTGGTTCTGCGGTTGTGATTCTGAATCTCTCACTGAATCTCCACTGCAGTTCTGTGGAGCTGTGCAGGTCTGTTTCTTGTGGAAGAAGAATAAGGATTGTGTTCTGACAGAGTTACTACAGTGAGAGAATTTGCCTGCTCTGGAACTCAGTGCCAGGCACCTCTAAAGGAGTAGGGCAGTTTGATGCTTTTGTGAGTATACTGTTAAACGCAGGGCAATGATTAGTGGAATCTGTTGAAGTACTGATCCAGTACAATATTTGGAACTATAAAATTGTATGCAATTTACAAGCTATATATTGAACTGTCAAGCAGTGCATGCTGTTAGCTTACATAAGGGCAGGATTGCTTGCAATCTTGTCCCTTGTCTCTTACTGCCTCACAATGTCTGTAATGCACTTAATTATCCTCTGGTTCTGTATGAGCTGTGAAGCCCTGTGCCACTGCTGAAGGATACTGACTTCAACTGAGCTCTTCTGAGTGCAAAGGTCTGCCTGCAGGAAGGAGGGGTGAAGGACAACAACCCTTTAAAGAGCAGGACCTCATTTAACTTTGCACCCTGTGAATACAAAACTCCTCGAAGATACTATCTGTCAGCCGGTTTATGACAGGGTTTTAGACTAAGCAGTCTCTCAGTTACAGGAGGCTTGCTGGTTTTTTGGGATGATTGCTGCTGATTAAACTATTGGGGCCTGAGGTGGGTGTACATACTCCCTCTACAGCGCAGCAAGTCAGGTGAGTGTTTTTGATAATCTTAAAGTGGAGATCATGGCCGTCAAAGTTCATGAACCTAAACTGACCAGACCAAATCTTCTTCTCTTTGGATCCTCTAGGAAATATGTAGGACTTTTTAGTAGGACTTGCCTGCCGAAGAGCTGTATGTGCCTGCATCCAAAAGACTGACTTTGCCTTTGCTGTGTCTGCATGAGTAGGTTTGCTTTCTTGGCCCATGATCAGATGAGATAGCATTAATGCAAATGCTACACTTACCATGTCTCCATAGGCAGAGGAGACCTAGAAAGTTGTATAGCTTTACTGTGATAGAGACATAAGGCTGTTTAAGCTTGACTTGACCCTAATTTCTTGTCCATAGAAGAAACTCCCAACCAGTGCAGCCTATTGTGAGGCTGCTCTTTTTTTTTTTTCCCTTTGCCTTCCAGCTGTTATCTCTCACAGCTCAGAGTCGGTGTTGCCATTTAGTATTTCACATGTTTTAAAATTACTGACTTCCAAACCCCTTTATGCTTGATCTTGGTGTCTCTGAGCTGTCAGCGAAGCCTAAATTCTTTATCTACCTATTAACCACAAGACCTATTCATCAGCAATGTATTGCTAAACACTAGGCACTACTATGGGAGCAACCTGAGTTTCTGCCAACAATGTTCTTCCATGTACCGTTGTATTACATAAAAATAAAATGTGGCAGCAGTAAGTAGGGTGGATCATACTCAACAGCCCTGTTGCCTTATGCTATATTAATAGATTGGCGTTTGAGAACCCATTAAAACTTAAGACTAAAATTTTTATAAGGTTCAGGTCCAAAGCACCCAAAATGTCACCTGCAGCTCAATCTTAGGAGCTCTGCTTCTGTACTCAGGGATGACAAACAATCAGAAAACTCACGGAACATAGTATATTACTGAAAAGTAAGGTTTACTTCATTTCAGCATATGGAGAAACCAACATTTTCATTACTGACAATTTAATTTCCAATGTCTCTTACTAGGCAAAAGTGGTTTTGAAATTTCTGCATTTGCCTCAGAGAACATATTAAACTAAAATGGTGAATGGAACAAAAGGGTTTGGATGGATGAGAGGAGTGTGTGGGGCAGGCAATAATTTACATTTTGCATACATGCCTCTCTCTCCAGTATAGGCTAAGCTTTTAAACTCAAGATGTAATTTCTACCTGAAAATAAGTTGGTGAAAGATAACTATTTCTAAGAGATGTCCCCCATCTCCCATCCTTGTGATTTCTCCTGGCTGAAACTGCCACTTCTGCTTTACATTCTGTGCTGCGAGGTACAGTACAGAGATGGAGCAATTTTGGATCTTTCAATCAAACCAGTGTAAATGAAGTTGTCAGCAATGAGAACAGAGATGTTTTCTAGAAATTAAATCAGAAAGCCTCTGCTAAAATGCATTGATCCCACTATTTCATGGTTTGTAATGTTATTCATACCATTTTCTTTCTACGCTACAGCCTCAAACTCATAATAAAAAAGGTCGAAAACATGTGGGGCTGCTGGTACAATGCAGAAATTGTGAAAGGTTCTTCCAAAGTTACTGTTTTCTGGGCTCTCAGTATTTAATGTGTACTGAACTTAAACCTATGCTCTCTTTTTCTGTGTCCTTAACAGCTTTATTATCTCTTGGCTGTAGTGTTTCTGAGAGGAACCTTTGTCTGTTCCCTATGAGAGTTCACACATCTGTCTGGTGTGAATTCTGCTCACTCTCCCTCCACCCACATTTTGTGCCTTAAGTGTTCTCACCTTGAAAAGGTGCAATTCACATATCAGCCTAGTGTTCCAAGTAGTGACAGGTTCTGCAACCCGGGAACACTTCAAATTCCTAAGCCTGCATGCCTCATCCATACTCTTGTCTTTCTTTTCTCTTGTTTTGCTTAATTTTGTTCTTTTATCCTTTACTGTGGTGAATTTTTTTTGTTTATTGTTTTGTTGTTGTTGTTTTTCACTTTTCCCAAAATTCTTTCTGGTTAGTACGAACTGAACTCTGGGTATAAGATACTGAACCTGGTGCTGAAAAATAGATTTTATAGAACAGCTATATAACTTATCCAGAAGCTTAGGAGAGAAAAAAAATCCAAAACAACCAAACACCAAAACAAAAAAGGAAAATAATGATTTTTATAAAAAAGCTTTAAATACTTCAAGGTCCTAGTTCACAAACTATGAAGACCTCTGCATGTCTTTACACAACAAGCTGAGATTGTTTGTGTATTTATTAAAATCTTTCATTTGCATTAATATTTAATTTTCATGGAGGTATAAGTACACTGCTTAAGACTAGAACCACACTGACCTGTATACATACTTGTATTATGAGGGAGTGTTTCTCCTAAAGGCATTATACATTAAAGTCACTTACTTTATAGAACAGATTTCTGTTTATCAAAATCTTAGGGACATCAGAAATAGTGACTGTGGTTACCACCACAATGGTGGTTGTTGGTCATGTCTGACCATGCTGATACATGTTGGTCACACCTTTCATTCAGGAAAAATGAAATTACAAAATCTCTTTTTGTAATGCTAAAGATCAAAGCTCAGAACACAGAGAAGCTTGTTGAAGACATTGACACAGAGACTGAAAACATAGAAGTTGGAGATATTGATCTGGGGGCAGGTTACTATAAATATCTCTAAGGAACCAGATCTCTGCATGCCAAGGGGCAAGTACAGGCTGTTGCACTGAAAAGAGCACTTTGGAGTCAATGGAAAACCTGGTTGCCTCAGAAAGCAGTTTCTTCCTTTTTCTTCTTGCTGGCTTCAGAGGAATGGGACTTTGTGTACATTTATGGCAAAAGGAACTTTTGATTAAATTAAAAAAAAAGCCAAACAACCCCCTACCGCAAGTCCCCAAAGCAAAACTAACCAAACAAATCTGACAAAAAACAGCTCAATGAAGCTGAATGCATCACTTGTCCTTTTTGAGGAAACAAGGATAGGCAGGTTCAGGTGGGCCAGAAGGAATCAGAGAAGCTATGTGTACATTACAAAGCTGTTTCTAATCAAACAGTTATTAGGAAATTAAAAAGTGTACTTTGTCCTATGGTAACTATGATAAGAAAGGCCTACCTCAATCTCAAATTACTTATCACCACTATATAGGTGAAGTCTACAAAAGGAAAAGGACCTTTCTCTGGTTAGAGCACATGCCACTCCAGCAGATGGCTTACATATAGCAGGAACTGAAGGTATTTCTTTTGCCAGTAACAGCCATGTTTCCATTAGAAGAATTTTCTACAGTACTTTCATCTGAAGAATTCTGCTTACTGCAACAACTCTAGTGTGAGAAGCAGCCCAATGGAAGATTTCTTTTTTTTTTAAGAGGGGGAAAATAAATAAGAAAAAAATTATTAGAAAGAGTGGGAGGTAGAAAAGAAGGGATGAAAACCAATTATGATAAATTAGATAAGGGAGACAGCAAAAGTCAGACAAATTTCAATGCTTTCACTCACTCCTATCCATTCAAAATATGTCACTCAAAGAGCTGTACAAAACGTGACAGCTGTTCTCTCCCTCAGACCATCTATTTGGCTTCCATAATGATCACTCTAGTCCCAGGACATAATGACCAGATTTTTTTTCCCTACACCCTGTGACAGCCTGATAATTTGCACTTAGTGATATTTTCTTCCCAAAGGCACCCCTAAACTTTAAAGACTTGCCATAAGGCTTAAGGAGCATTATTCCAATATAAAAAACAACAGCTATAAATAAATTTCACATTTTTTAGAAAATCCAAACGGCCGAGTTATATTTCTTCAGCATCAACTGTCAGCATGTAGTCAAGCTTGGTATCTATTAATCATTTTATAGGTTATGGATTGCATTTATTTTTATTTTTATTTCTTTATATCCCACTATAGAATTGTAACATATGCTGGTAGCAATCGTTCATCTTTGAAAAAATGTTTCTACAGTAGCTCTTGATCTGTAGACTGAACATGTTCTTTAACATACTTATTTCAATGAAAATACCCATGTGAGTATAGGATGTAGGGAGTAAACCATTGATTAATAAGGAGAACACATGTCTCTGCTATACACTGTGAGAAAAAACTGAAAAGCCCTCTGCAGTATCTTTAACAATAGATCTTTCTCAAAGCTGAGATTCCCAGAAATAGCTAAGAGACTTAGGATAAATCCCATTGACTGTCAGTGGAATTCAGTTTCCTAAATCCTACCCGAAATCAATCAATTTTATTTGTACTGTGAGCCAATTCTTTTAAGCAAAGGAAAAACAGAAGGACTCTAAGTTTTTCTTATGTCAGTCAAAGACCCCTGTGTTTTCTGGGGTTTCTGTAAGCACATTTTCAGCTCTCTAATTACTGTTTTGTTGTTACTAATAAAAAGTTGGTGAAAGCTGTTCAGCTGCAGTAACTGGAGTCTGATTGTTTCATTGGTTTCTGTTTGCCACAAGGTGAGAGTTAATTTTAAAGCAGCAGTACATGGACTTTCATGAAAGGAAATAGGCCCACTGGAAACTGAAGGAGCTAATTTTTTTTTTTTTTAGCCAGAAAACCTTTGAAGTATGGATCAACTGAAAGTAAGAGCAGGAAAAATGTATGTGGGTCTTTTGATTGATTGATTGATTGATTGATTTAAATCCATACAGGAAATAGTCTTAGTTTTCCAGAAGATAGAATGTTCCTAATGCTCATGATCTGAATTAGTTTTATTGTCTTTTTGATAAAAGTATGCAACATTAACTTTACTATATTAAAATTCAATAGCCAGCAAATACCCATTGCATTGCACTGTAAGCTTGAGCACACCAAGGGAAGTAGTAAATGTTACAATGGTTTCTAACCAATATGCACAGATTTAACAAAAAAAGATGAGGAGAAACCTTAGACATTATGAAACATTTTTTAATAGATGGCGATTATGTGTACACTGAAGGATCAGGATCAGGTCACAAAACTGGATTCAAAAATACGAATCCAAGGGTATCTAAGGCAGATATCAGTACCCAGCATTATACATGATTTTGACCCTGAGACAAAGCCTTGTGCATTCAGCAAAACATTTCCAAGAGCTGCAGCTTTCTGTTTGAGTTCTTTTACATTCCTTCTGTATTTCTACACACAATTAGTCCTAACTCTATGTAGTATTATTTTCCTTCCTATTCTTTTAGATGACAATGTCTTTGAGACAGACTACCACTCAAGCCTCCACTCCCACACCTGCACAAAAGCAAGTACAATATGCTGGCTCCAGTCTTGCTATGGACTACAAACAACGTCAGTAATGGAGTTTTGCCATGCTGTCACTCATTTCAAGAGACACCGCTACCCCATAAAAATTCTGTCATCACCTATATATCCAGCAGTCTCTCAGCTCTTCTAGCTAGAATAGAACAAGACCTTTAAGAATGAAAGAGCTATTTTGGGGGAAACCATTCTAGTTTGCTAGGTATCTATATCATATTCATAGACTCAAAGAATGGTCTGGGTTGGAAGGGATCTTTAAAGATCATCTAGCCCTACCCATGGACAAAGACACCATCCATTAGACCAGGTTGCTCAAAGCCCCATAAAACTGACCTTGAACACTTACAGAGATGGGGCATTTACAACTTCTTTGGGCAAACATGCTCCAGTGTCTCACAACTATCAAGATTAAAAATGTTCTCCTTATGCTCAGTCTAAACGTTTAAGCATTTTTTCTTGTTCTGTTACTATAGGCTGTGGTAAAATGCCTCTCTCTATTTTTCTTGTAAGCTCTCTTTATTTTGAAAGCCCACAGTAGTGTGTCTCCAGAACTCTCTCTTTTCCAGGTAGAAATGCCCCAACTCTCTCAGACTTTTTCCATAGGAGAGGTGCTCCAGCCCTCTGATGATGTTCATGGCTCTTCTCTGGATCTGCTCCAACAGGTCTGGACATCAGGGGATTCCTCATCCATCTACTAGTCTATTCATCAAACAGAGGGCTACATCAAAGGTCTTAAAGAACTCTAAGTAGATCACACCTGTAGCTCTTCCCTTGTCCTCTGATTCAGTCACTCTGTTGTAGAAGGCCACCAGATTAGTTAGCACCAGTTGTCCTGGCTGAAGCCATACTGAAGGATTTGATTATTCAAAGTTGAACTAGGACCAGAACTGTTTGTGTCTATGTGTTCCTGACAGTTACCTGTAGTATGAAGATCAGAAAAATGACAGAAGTCAGCATAGATAATGGTAGGGTTTGTGTTTATTAGTTATATTCAAGGAACCTGTTTCAAGTATTAAGTCAATTTCTATAGCTCATATTTCACTCTCTTCTTCCTATATCTTCATTAATGAAAATGTGACACACAGAATCTCTCAAAATTAATTATAATGGATTAAGGCAAATCCAACTTCTGGACCTGACAAATAATATAAATGACCACTATGTATGAAATCAGCTGACTAAGGATAAAATTAGACCACTAGAGGAAAAGAGCCTTTAAAAAAGATAAGCAGCTTAGTCTGAAACCATACATTGTTTATAAAATTAAACTTAGTAGGGCACAGTGAAATAATAAGATAAAACAATTCTATATCTTATGAGTATGATAAAGATGTGCAGTCACATCGGCAAAATCTTAACAGTAATTCATAGGGGCAAAAAATTGCCTGTAAACTCCATCCTGTGGCTTCAAATTTCATAGTATATTTTATTTTTTTTTTTCAGACAGAATAATTCCTCCCTCCATCAGACATTTGAAAATGATGCAAAGTATACAATTTTCTAGTGAGAATTCTAGTTTTAGCAGAAGGAAATTGAAATTTGTGAGTTTCCTTCTTCACTAGCAAAGATGTCATTGGATGACTGCCTACTGCATATTATATTGATGTCTCTTTTTTTTAAACACTCCTAGGTTTTGTCAATGCACAGCGAATAAGCAGATGGATTCTGCTCATGTTTTACTTAATTAAAAACCCAAATTCTCACATCATTCTATTTCAAATAAATGAATGCTGTTTACTTGAAATATATGTGGTAAATAGTTGCTTCTGAAAACAAACTTAGTTTTGGTCAACACCCTCTACTTAGGTTGTTTAAAACACATTCAACATTTCTGAAAGCATAGCCATATGTTATAAAGTTAATTAAATTTTAAAATGTCTTATCATCTGGCATTTTTATCTTTGAGAGGATTTCCTACTCTTTTCCCTATGCTACAGATGTGTGACTGAGTTGCAACATCTGGCACTTAGTAATTGGGTCTTTTCTTCAGGCAGTAGCTGTCTCTGGTCTAAAATTACAGTATGTCTAAATTTAGATTTCTCATACTCTTGCTATTTCATACCTCTCTCCACTCTGTTATGACAGATATTTAGACAGATTAATGGATGAGAACATGTCTGTCAGTTGCTCATTCTATTTGCCCAATTACCATTTCTTTCTGGATAGACACAAGATTCACAAGAGCCTTTACAGTTCTGGTCTCTTGATTAAAGCAAATTTGGGATCTCTCTGCCTGGCTCTTGTAATTTCTTTCCTATACAGTTCCCCTTTCTCTTTCATTTTTTCCATCTTCTTTTTCACTTTTTCTCCCCTCCCCATCTTTCTCTTTCTCTCGCGTATCTTTCTTTCATTCTCTCTTCTTTCCTCTTTTTTCCTCTCCTTTTCTCTACCCCATTTTTCTCTCTTTGTCTCCTTCCCTCCCCTCCCCTCCTCTCNCTCTCTTCTTCTGTTCTTATGAAGATAATGGTGCAAGGATTGAAAGGATTTCTTAGGAATCATACACCATACTTTTGAAAGACTAAAATAGAAATATTCACCTTCACCCCAAAAGAAACAAACAGAGCAGTTGCCATATGGAACTCTCCAGTAGCTGATTAAGTGTTTCGTTGCACAACAAAAAATGAAAAGCACCTCCAGACAGGGCAGCTCAGCCTAATCACGTGAGTTAAAAAGTACAGCAGTTGATGTGGTGTGGGAAGAAGTATTATTTTTTAAATGATAGACTAGAACATGTACAAGTTTAATTCATGAGGCTGGTCTAGGAAAAGGAATGAGTAGTTTGAAGTATTGAGTTTGTGTGATCTCTGCAGATAAGGAACATTTAAAATTCAAGTGCTTTCATGAAGAATTTAGTAAATAAATCATTATATTTTCTCCTACTGATTCCATTTTAGTTATTGGTGTCTAGACATTATATTACTGGAGCAAAATAGAAGCCTGGCTAAAAGACACCTGATCTCCAAGCTAAATACTGTAGTTTACCCAGCTGCTACTTGCAGTGGTTTGCTATTAAAGAATGAAATCAATTTTCATCTGAATTCCAATTGAGGAAAAAAATATGCATTCTAGTTCCTTGTACTGTTCCCACATTCTCTGTGGACAACATGTGTCACTTTATTACTATGAGCCCTTGAATTTTTCAAGCAAATGTGCACTTGCAACTTATGCCTTTTCCATGTGCATGCTCAAGGACACACCTGTCTTACTTCTGAAAGCAGTTAGGTACATCATAAGTCTTTTTCATACTCAATTTCCCTGTAAAATAATACAAGATAAGTATGCACTTTGGGATTTCTACTCCTTTTCTGCTTTTCTCCTTTCACATTTAGCAAAACTAGGGGAGGATGAGCATCTCACTTGAGATGCATGTAGGAGACTAGGGGTATATTTGAATGTATAAACTGAACAGTACCACCGTGTATTCTCTGGCAAACCTTATCCATGTCCCAGCTTTCAAACTCTTCCATCCTCCAGTGTGGAATGCTACAACTGGCTCCTTGGGAATGGCTGCTGTGGGAGTGCAAGTTTGTATGTGCTGTGTGCACCTTAGTGAATATTTGAATGGCATAAGGACTTCACTTTCAGGTCCCATGTTTGTTCCCTGACACTTTAATTCACAGGTGTAAAGCCTCCTAGTTTAGAGAGGAGTAAGCCTTTAAAGGCACGTCTTAACTACATGTGACTCATGCAAATAGGATTAACCTGCAACTTACTTCTTTGTTTTCTTTATGATTGAAATGTCTAGAATTGACCTTGCAATCAGAAATAACTGAGTCACAGCTAAAGCCCCTGTGCTTTTTTTAAGGTGAAAGTGAAAACACATACACATTTTACTGTATGTTTTACCTGGTTTTCCTACAGTATAAGAAAAATATTCTAGTTCCTCTCATGGAATTCTAGCTCTTACCTCATATAATTTCAGTTACTGTTTGTGGATACAGGTAAAAGAATACATGTATGGATAAGCACCTGCTTTGATGAAGTTATTTCAGAATAACTGCCTCTGCAAAATCTTGCTTTCTTTCTTCACAAAGACTTCTACTAAATAAATGTTAAGATATAAAACTTACTTGAAGCATAAAAATCCATCTTCACACTCACTCTTCATCATGGGATTGGATACATTTTTTCAGGTGTGTTTGAAACAAGAACATGATCCATGCATCTCCTTCTAGTACTTTTTTTTCTAGTGTAGAAGAAAAAAACAAAGTGGATTGCAGTAATCCTATCCTTTCTGAATTTTAAATTCATCCTTGCTGAGGAAGGCCATTGTCAGAGTGTGTCACTTGGGCTGTGGGCAGTCAGCAGATAAAGACAGTCTGTCCTCTAAGACTATTTTTACTGGATACCTGCATAGCTAGGTGAAATTAAGCTGAGATGTACAGTTTCTTTAAGAAGTCCTAATCAATCTGTTGTTCAGACATCCTGGATGACTTAGGAACCTGGAAATGATTCAATTCATCTTTGTTCCAAGTGTTCAAAGATTATATGTTCTTACCCCTCTACAAAATTTTACCTGCTTCCTTATTGATCCTGGTAATATATCCACTTACCTCAGGGGTTACTTTTCCTTCTGAATTGTTATCCTCCCTCCTTACCTCTTTCAGTCTGATTTAGGTATCTTTTTCACAGAATCTACCAAAGACTATGAATAAATATAGAAGGAGGATAAATGTGCCTGACACTTGCAGGCTGCTGCTGTTGCCAACAAAAAGTAGCTGCAGAAAGAATTTAGCAGGAGAGAGTAAATAATGACTAGAAAGATCCAAAAGAGGGGAAGAAACAAAGAGGTGTCTGCCACAAGAGTATCTGGATTGTAGAAAACCATTCAAGCAGTTTTGCTGTCTCCACCTTGTACTGAGGCAAAAATATATTCAGAAAGTGTCTTTTTTTGTTTTATTTGAGGCAGGAAATCTGTTTCACATTTCTGATTTTCTTTATAAATGGATGGAGAAGCTATGCTGAACAGCTTATTCCAAGCAAGGAACTGAAATACCTAATTTCTCCAGTGATCATAAGATAGCAGTTTGGGATCAAAATGGGTCAAGGTAGTGTGCCATGAGAAGAGGGAATGTACCAAAAGGGTAATTTAAATTCAGTATAAAGTAGGAGTGACATTTACCAGCAGCCTAATTACAAAATTTTAAATGTTCCAAATCTGAGCTGCTTTTGCCTCATTTTCTAGCTCTACCTCTGGAGGCCTCTTTTGCAATACTGATATTGGTTTTCACCTGCCAGTTGAGTATCTGAATTGATCTTTATTTCACATTCATGACTGAGGCTCAGATTCCAAATTCTGTCTTCAAAAATATGGATGTACTTGTCTCTGCGATGGAAAATTACTCTCCAAATGCTCAGTTTTACAGGAAGAACTAGTTCAGCCTCTTAAAAAAAGAGGAAAACCTACCTCTTTTTTCCAGTTTTGATCTGTCATTAGGTGGTGCCGATTTGACATGGAGTTCAATACATTTTATGACCTTCACTCAAAGGACCACTCACTTCTTCTTATCTGGCATCCAGTGTAGCCCTTCTCTGGTTTCAATGGCTGTCAGTCAAGTTTAATTGTTCTCAAAGGTGTAGTCAGTCAGATCATCCATATCACTTTTTTTCATCCCCTGAAGTTTCTGAAATATGTAGACTTTAAAAATAAATATATTTGTTATTAAATACATATGGAGGCAGTACCTCACACAGAATTTGTGTTCTAGTGATTTTTATACCATATGCATCACTGCAGCTTGAAAAATTTCCTTCAGTCAGGTCTCATCAGTGCACTTAGTTTGTTTAGCCAGATCACTCATATCTGCCACTCAGTTTTAGTAGTATTATATAGTTACATTTACTGAGTTTGCTTTCAGCAGTTGTTTTAGTATGCTAGATTTAATCTAATCATTATAAGATGCATTTTATTTTCATTCTATGTTTTATGGTTTTAAAAGCTGCAAATATTTTAGAATCCAACAAAGTACTGAGACATTGCTTATATTTAGACAGAAGTTGTGTCAAGAATCTTTCATTCAAACATGTGATTAAGTTTTCAGCCTTGTAAGAAAACTGAAACAATTAATAAGAACTCTTCAGAGATATAAAGGACAGAAAAAAAATCCAAATCAGGGAATATGATATAGAAATGGCTGAAGTACCACAAGTTTTGTCTCATTGTTCATGGATAAGTTTATTCTCAAATGCTGGTGCATAACTTCATGGTTTTACAAGGAGATGGACAGCAGACAATGACTAATGATAAAAGTTAGATATATATGTAGATCTTTGGGACCAGGTAAATTTCACCCAAGAACTGAAACTGCCATTCTCCATGCAGAGTCATGGTCCTCAGGGGAGTTTCCACATGATTGACAAAAGAAAGGTTAATCTTACACTGGCTTTTAAAAAAGGCAAGGAGACAGAATTGTGAAATAATAGGCTGGTCAGATTCATTTCAGGATTTAAATGAACAGCATATCCTGTTAGAAATCATTTTCAAACAAGGAAGGCAATCAGAGACAGGAAACATGGATTTATGAGGGCCATATCATGTTTGATCAGCAGGATTGTTTTTTGAGATAAAATGACTGGCATGTGAATGAGAAAAATGGGTGAATGTAATGTGACTTGACTTTAGTAAGGCTTTTAACACCATCTTGTACAGCTGTTTCATTTGAAAGTGGAGGAACTAAAGGCTAATTCTGTCAGATGAATTAAAAATTGACTAGACTGCACAACTCAAAGGGTTGTAGCCAATGGTCTGAAATTCCATGAGTGGCCAGTAACAAGTGGAATATCCTGGTGGTTGAAACTGAAGTCAGAGTTGCTCAGTATTTTTTTCAATAACCTGAATGATTAGACAGGACACATCCCTAGCAAATTTATACTACATAATTATGTAAGTGGGACTGACATGGAGATTGGTGAAAATAGCCCAGTTCAAGATGAAAACAAGACATACAAATGCCAAGATCAAATTCCTTAGAACAGAAACACGGAAAGAACTTACATATGAAATCACAGGTCCTGTATTATGCCTTTAAGTAAACCTTCCAAGTTTATAAGGTGCAAAAATAATAAGCAGGTTGAAAAGGTAAAAAAAAAACTAAGCAAGTGTAGGAGCATTATTCTGACACAAATAGAATGTAAGAAAAAAAAAAGAG
>VWZD01012378.1:32538-44554 GCA_013396695.1 Sakesphorus luctuosus
AAAACCAATATATAAATATATAGCTGTTCATACCAAAGATAGATTTTATCCAACTGCATCTTTCTTTCTCAAGACAATTTATTTTAAAGGTGACTAAATGTAGTAAGTTTGCCCTGTCTGGATCAGAAAGTACTTTGTTTGGCTACAGTGAAATTTACTAAACTCAAAATGTTGAAGAAAATGAGATGTAGCACAGGAATTGGCATGTGTTGCAGAAAAGCAAATGTAATTAAAAGCTAAAAAATATTTCCAATACACAATAGGACAGATAATACCACACTGCAGAGTGAATATTTGGGGGGGAATGAAGTAGTAGCATTCTGTTAAATTTTCAAAACAAGTATAAGATAATGTATATATGGGATAGAAGATAAAATTTTGGTTTACTTAGACAGACAGACAAAAGAGGAGAAAGACATGGTTATATCAGTTGACAAATACAGGGTTACAGAAAGATCACTAATGACCAAGACATACATTTCTTAAGAGAACAAGGGACTTTTTAAGTTATATTAATATATTTCTAGTGAACATGCAAAGTAAAGTTATAGATCTTACAGTAAACAATCATGTGAGAACTAAATTTTAGTGCTATATAAGTATCTCATCACATATGTTTAAGAAGGATAGACTCAAGTGGGATTTATAGAGCCATACCGAAATCAGCCTGATGGAAGAATATCTCATTAAATTACTCTGGAAAACAAAGTTTCTTCTTCCATGTCATGAAAAGATCAAGAGTGGCAGTGGTGTAAAAATGCCATAAAAGAAAGGAATATGGTCAAAGGCCCAAGATGAGAACAGATGACTATTATGTGGCAATGTCTACATTTATTCCAGGTATTCAGATTAAAATTTACAGTCACAGGAAGAATGAGAATCAACAGAGGGAGTTTCACATAAAGTCTGTGAATTCCAATAGAATTACTTTCATAGTTTTAATTTGCTTTTCACTAAAGCTCAAAGTGAAATTTAGAGGTTTATCCGCTCACAGGGACCCAAACCATAGAGACAAACTACTGAAGAAAATTCCTACCATCTGCTCTAACAGTATACAAGCAGGAGCAAGTAGGAAAAGGGATAGGACAACCTTTCTGCTTGGAATTGAAGGATATAGTGTATTTTTGGTGTGAGATTATACTTACAGTAAACGTAGGCAATCTGGAAGTGGAAGTGTGATATAAACTTTGTGGACACAGCTCTCTAGGGATTCAGATTAAGAGTAGGGGAGAATTCAAGAATACTTTTAGTCAAAAGAAATCGGTACTACTGGGGAGTTTTTCAGTTTCATACATTCTGTTGATGGAAAATGCTGTTTTTTTCAAATTATTGTTTATAAGAATTGGACATTCTTAACTCAGTAAGAGAAAATGTCAAAAGGGCAGGAAAGGTATGAAATTAGAGAAATTCCAGTAGAGTCATAACTAGGTTACTTGGGGACCAATTAAAAGTGTTTCTATTCCTTGGTCTACTTCATTCATTCCAGAAGTTAAACTTAGCAGTGCTTAGGTAAGTTCTCTGACCTATTGAATAGGATATTGACTCTAGTAAGGTTATGGACCTCTAAATATCTTCCAGAGCCATGTTTTGATTTGTGTGAGCAATTGCCAAGCAGGCAGAAATTTGGACTGAAATTTCCCAGATCTCAAATGTGGGCCAAATTTATCTTGGCAGGCTTGCTCTCACACACTTTTACACTTGTAATGTATCAGGATTATCTGGAAAGCACAGAGAAAACCATTTTGATTCTCAAAACTTTAAAATGTGAAAAATGTGTCTTCTGCTAATTCCTATGGAAGTTCCCATAAAGAACTCAACTGATGAAGCATAAACCACAAATAAAAGTCTCACTCCTTAGTTCTTTGTAGGCCTTTTGTCTTTCAAAAGTTTGCAGTCAACCTTGTACGACACTTGATGTCCTGCAGTGTCATTGAATAATATTAGAAATTTCATTTATATTGAGGAGATTATGAACAGTTTTCCCTTTGAGTGAGAAGCCATTGAGTTGAAAAGATCAAATTGTGGGTAGGTATTCACATACACCAAGGTTAGATACATGACCTAGCTGACCAGTTTTCCTATACTCCCTATATCAAGAATGTAGAAAAGCATTGTTTTAATTCAGAGCAGCAACTTGGTCTTTTAGGGGAGAATCCTGCTGTAGTGATACTGATCATCTTGCAGCAGACAAGTGTCTGGATGCTGAAATTGTTAAGTACATGGCCACTGCAGTATTTTAGTTTTGACAAATCAATGTTTTCCATCAAAAATTAATTTGCTGAAATATTCCCAGTCAGTGCCAGTTGGTGGCATGTGCTTACAGCTAGAGTGAGTCAGCCACATGCGTTGTGCTTTGGCACACGTAGCTGTTGTTCAGATTGACACTACGATATGAGTTTTTGGCAGGTTGTTCTTAGTGCAGCAGCAGAGAGATGCCTTTGCCATCCTTTGCTCCTCCAGCCCTCATGGTGACCTTGTAGAATTGCAAGTTCTCTGCATGTAGCAGCAACTCAGTGGATGCAATTGACTAATGGAAAGACCTGAAAGAAATTTATTTTTTCTCTATTTAGATTTTTTTATTTGAGTGGAGAGATTATGCAATAGTGACCTCCCAGTTAACACAGTGTAAGTAACTACATTTTGTTAGGAGACCAAGTAAATCAAACTCAAAAAATATTTAGTCTATGATGAACATTTTTTTAACTTTAACTTGAAGTATTTTCTTAAATTAATTCTGATAGTCTATAATATTTTTTGCCACAAGAAAAAAATTATTTTTTTCCAAAAGAAAAACTTTTTTTTCAAGTTTTCCATTTTCCTTCAGCTTGAGCTATTTGCCATATTTGACTTAAATTCATGGATATTTAATTACTACAGACCACTTCCCTACCTCATCAAATGATGCTTCTGAACATTTATGATCAAATGGAGAAGAAGCCTCACTGAAAAAAGACATATGAAAAAAATATTAAATTCTGTTGTACTCCAGTTCTTCGTAATTATGTTGGACCCACTGATTTCTCCAACACATACTTGCAATATATGGTTCAGTTTGGGGTTGATGGAAAGTCCTCTATTTTGCAGGATGTAACTGCCACTTTTGTCTCTAATGCAAAAATATTTCACACAACAATACAAATGTTCCCATTTCTTCCACTTATCCCGAGCCATTGGTTCTGCTTAAATAACAGCTGCTTTCTTTTTTTTTTCAAATTGCTGTACCTTCCACCTTGGTGTTAGCTTAAGATGAAGTGACCTGAGTTGCCTTTTATGTGGAGTGCTGCTTTTCCTTGATCTGTTGAATGCATCTTTCATAGTTCTCCAAATACTGCCCTTATTTTTACTGCAACATTTTAATATGAATAATTTCACTTCTAAACCATTAAGCTTAGGATTTCCATTGTCCTCCTAGCTTTTGTTCCTGATTTGTAGTGCATTCTTCCTACAGTACTTTCAGCAAGCTTTTCCTCTCACTCCTCTCTTTCCTGTAGAGTTACAGTTTCTTAAACCATGTTTCTGACCCTGTGTGTGGTTAGCTGAGTTGTTTCTTCATGAGGAAAGATGTCTGAATTTTCAAGCACACCCATTTCCATAAAGAGGGAATTGTGTGACACCTTCTCTGGCATGCGATTCATGTCTATATAATAATGAATCATAAAATCATAGAATAAAGCCGTGTGGAAGGGATACCTGGAGGACATCTGGTTCAAAATTTAAATAATCCTATTTTTTATGGTAAAAAGTAAAATCTATGATGTTCCTGTTCAATCCATGTTCTGTGGCTATGGTAATGAATAAAAGGGCAATTAAAACTATTTTCCAAATGTTATGCAATACATGTTCTATTCTTTGATGATAAATACAATCAGTGTGAAAGAGTTAAGCATTTTGCATGTTCTAAGCTGTTTGATCTTGTTAGAAGGAGGGATTTCAGGAAGATTTATCACAGTTAGGAACCAAGTACCCTCACAGAGTATTAAAAACAGCCTATTATAACAGAGTTCCTCAAAAGAGAGCAAGTGTGAGTTGCACCATTTCAGAGCTACCCTTACTTTAGTTAGTTTTCAATAATCTGGGATGGACTTTCTTTGAGAGGATAAACTGCTATTTCAGCTTTTAAATTGCTTGTAAAGAATGTATGATGTCTGATCTGGTTAATTGAAGGTCATGCCAATCATAAGACTAATCTGATAATATGTAAATAAAGAAAAGCTTAGCAATCCCTGTTAAAATAGGAAGTATCTGCAGCATGCCTAATTGTTACTGATTGAAAATTGAATGCCATTTTTTTAAGCAATCCTTTTATTCTAAATTAAGAATAATAATACTCACCGGTAGTCTTTTCTCATTTTCTAAATCTGATATATGCAGAGACTTGTTTGATCTTTGGCCTATTGCCATGAGATGGAGATATATGAGAGCCAGAGCGGAGCAAAAAGAACTGCAGACTAATTGCAACCCTGTTAAGGTTGAGGAATTTTACATTTGACTTCACTTAGAACAGATATATTATGCCTCAGACTGAACTACATTCTGATTACAGTCTAAAGTCTTGTGTTGTAAATTGCTGGTGCATCTCACGTGGGTAACACTTCTATAATACAACAACATGAATTAGAAACTAAAACTACATGATATTTTTGTGGTATAAATTGGAACAATTATGACCAAAATTTCCTTTTCTGTTTCAATGGAATGCTTGAAATAGCTTGTTTCCCAAAGAGTAGAACAAATTCCCAGGCTGGATAAAATGGGCCATTGAGTTTATGTGAAGACCTGTCTCCATTCACTGTAATTTTCTCATGTTTCCTGTAGGTGGAGACCATTTTTCCTTTGTTTATGCACGGCTTTGTCCAAGGTTATCTTGTGAGGCCCTATACGCATTACATACACTATAAAATTATTATTAATATTTAAATAGCAAAGTTCTTATGATATATTTGGAATCTATTAGGTCATCTTGTTCATCTCATACTGTGCTGGTTTTGGCTGGGATAGCATTAACATTGTTCTAGTAGCTGGTACAGTGCCCTGTTTTGGATTTAGAATGAGAATAATGTTGGCAACACACTGACGTTTTAATTGTTGCTGAGCAGCGCTAACACAACTTCAAGGCCTTTTTTACTTCTCACTCCACTCCATCAGTGAGGAGGCTGAGGATGTATAAGGAGTAGAGAGGGGACACAGCTGGGACAGCTGATCCCAACTGACCCAAGGGATATTCCACAGCATATGGTGTCATGCTCAACGTATAAAGCTGGGAGGAAAAGGGAGAAAGAGAGGGGGATATTTGGAGTGATGGTGTCTCCCTTTCCAAGTAACATTGTGTGTGATGCTTTCCTGGAGATGGCTGAACACCTGCCTGCCCATGGGAAGTGATTAATGAATTCCTTGTTTTGCTTTGCTTGCATGCATGGCTTTTGCTTTACCTGTTAAACTGTCTTTATCTCAACCCATGAGTTTCCTCCCTTACTCCTCTGATTCTCTCCCTCATCCCATTGGGAGGGAGTGGGTGAAAGGCTGCATGGGGCTGAGTTGCTAGCTGGGGTTAAGCCATTACACATGGTTAATGAAGAATCATTTACCCACTGGATTTTCAGTTGCTTTGATCAAAATACATTTTAATAACTCAAATGTGCTTCTGTTGTTCAGACTGGAAGGCCTTCATTATTCCATATTACATTTAACATATGTAATGTGTAATACAGCAGGAGCCTTCTAGTTAATCATTGCCAAGAGCATGATTTTGTTTTTATTGTACAGGTATTCTTATTTATATAGTATTCAAATTCATAACTAAATAAGAAACTCAAAGGCTGCCTTTTGTGTTTTAAGCAGCAACAGCAAGATACCTAACTCTCATCTTTTCTGATGAGAACTTGCGCTGATGCTCCTGGGCTACTGGAACCAGGTTCACAGTCTCACACCTAATGCTTACAGATATTTCCAAAGCAACTGACATTTGCTATTTTAAAATAATTTCACAGTAGCCGAAAACTCAGATGTTTCTAAACTGATCAAACAAGTCTGTGGATACCAAGTAACCTTTACTCTTAATCTAACAGAAGCAAAGAGCATTTAATTGAATTTGCTTTTATTGATCTACCAGCAAAGCATTAAACAACCTGCTCTTGTTAAGCAGTAGAAGTTCTGGAACCTATGTGGTAACTATGTATGTTGTGAAGCTGTGCAATAGAGCTGCCCTTACAGAAAGAGAAGCACAGAGGAATCAGACTAAGCTCCTCTTATACTTTGTGGTGTGCTTCAGAGATCCCTTTGTGACCAGAAACTACAGGACCAAACCACTTAATTCTTCAGTAGAGGTGTCAGGGGAAAGGGTGGGAGAGAAAAATCAACTCCAGAAGAATATGCAGGAAGGTCTTAATGTTGAATCTTGCAAGCAGTCACTTTTCAAGGGGTAATACAGTTCAAAGGATGAAGAATTCTGGCCTATAGCCTTTGATCAGTCTCAAAATTAAGTGAAACACTAGGTAGATGTTGAAATGTATTTCTCAGTGCTAATAAATTTCTAACAAGCTGTATATCAATCTGTGTAAATCACACATGTATTCTTGCTCTATAATAGCACAAAGCAAAGATTGAATGTACTTTTCAGGACAGTCTTAAGGAAAACATTGTTCTTTGTAAGCTCAGTTAGGCTGTTTCTTATGCATGAATTCATTACTCCAGCTGACCTGCTCTCATGACTGAGCATATCCAATGGATTCAAGTGTCAGAGTAAAATAGTCTCACACCTAATGCTTACAGATATTTCCAAAGCAACTGACATTTGCTATTTTAAAATAATTTCACAGTAGCCGAAAACTCAGACAACATGGGCTTAAAAAATAATGGAAAGGTGAAGTACATTTCCATCCTGCTCCAAAGGCTTCACCATGCACTGAGAAAGGGAGCATGCACTACATCTCTTCAGTGACCTCATTTTGTGTCCAAATATGTACCACTGAGTGCAGGAATCCCACAGCAGGATGTCCTGTTTTTACCTTGCTTTGCAGTTTCAGGGAAGGTGAAGGCATCCTAATGTTTGCTGTTGGCCTTCATGGTGGTCTTTTTTCTGCAATCCTGTGCATGTATATATACTTATGTATATACATATACGTACATGATCAATGTATAATCCAGAAAGTGAGACAGTTATGAAGCGATGCCCTTTGCAAGGGCCAGCAGAGAAAGAAAGAATATCTACAGCATTAGCAGGGATAATGTTCAATCCCACTAGGCTAAGGGGATATCATAGGTAAGAGATTAACCCAAAAAGGTTATTATTCTTTTAAAAATGGAGAAAGCAATAGCTAATTAAAGGAAGCTGGAAAGGACTGTCTTAGCTCTGGAAAGCATTATTAGTCAGAAAGTTCATTGCTGAAAGGTAAGTTCCTTTACTAAAAATAAGCTGTTCAATTAATGAAATGTTTTGAAATTACAGAATTTACCTTATAAAAATGTTCAGGCTTTCTGATTCCTCCTCTTTCCTGATGGTGAAGTTAATCCTTTCATCGCTCTTTTCATTATCAAAGCAGACCTCAGCTGCATAACTTCATTAAAATGGCAGCTCCCACTGAGAGAAACAAGTCTATTCAGTGAATGGAAATCCTGACAGAGTGACAGCATGTCTAAAACCTTCATGGAATATTTTTGCCCTCCATGTCCGTAATATACATATACATGAATACAGGCACACATATTTAGAAGTATGTATATTTTGATATTTGTCTAGAAAGTATCTGTGTTTAGCTCTGCAAACACATTAAATAATCCCAGACCCTTTGCTTTCTGAATTATTCCCCTTGTCATTAGAATCCCTGTATCATGGTCACATCCAACAACTGAAACTAATTTCAAAGGACTCAGATGTGCTGCTTTGACATAGACCAGCATTAGAGGCTATTCAGCAGGAGCAGCAGCAGCTACCCTCCTCTAACTGTAACACTGGTGACCCTGTGACTTCCAGCAAAGAAATAGGTGGGCAGCAGCACACCATGCGCAAGGTATGTCAGAGAATAGGAGCTTCAGAGGCCAGGAGAAGGCATTTATTCTTCTCAACAGCAAGATTAGCATTTTGCATTCCCCAGAAGGTTTATCAAGACATGCATGGACTTTCCCAGGTGATAGATCAGATCCTGGCATTCACATCCCAGACACTGCACTAGAATGCTGTGCATTACTTTGGCTGTCCCACCTGCTCCACCTATGAGGGATATTTCCTCTAGCAGAGGAACAGAAAAACAAAGATCATGCCATAGTCTGCTTCAGTGACATCAGATCAGTTTATCATTGCTTGTAATATGCAACACCTCCCCCAGAAGCTGCATCCAGCTCAGTCTGTTACAGAATTATTTATGAAATTTTGCACCAGACACAAGTACTCACTGCTTTATATTTTTGTTAACTTTAATGTATTGAGTAATTTTTTTATCTACTTAAATGTTCCTTTTCATGCACATGAAAAACTGTGTGTCACCTTTGGAATGTGGCCAAGAAGACCAGTTTTCAGGAGATCGTGCCGGAAGCTTTAAGCCATGCTATTTAGACTGTTCAGTACAAAAGAGACCTTAAACTTGGGTAAAAATTATAATTATGACATGAACTGTTGTATTAGGGAAGAATATGCAGTAATTTAATGGTTAAATATGTCAGACCCAAGGATGACATTACTAGATATTATCATTCTTTTATGTACAAATCCCTAGGCAGGAGGGCAGAAAAAAAGTATATATTACCATTCATGCTGCTTTTTATTGATGTACTTTTAAGATCTACTTGAACCTGTCATATAGGGCTTAATTTGGTGCTCTTTGAAGTTAATGGAAAATATTGAATTGACTTAAGGCCATAGTTCAGGCCTATAATTGATTTAAATGAGGTGCTAATAAGCTAATATGAATATCTCTACTTTGCCTCCTCCAGTTCCTGGCATTACCATTTCACTGTGTCCTGTTTTAAGCTATGTGCATAAACCTCTGAGAGAAATGACTATTTCCTTCAGCCGCAGAGCTATCAAGAAAATACATGAGTGAAATATGGAATCTGAGAAAAGGGGAAAAGACTATTTAAAATAGCTAAAATTTCGTGAGATGTTTCATAAGAAGAAAAAGTAAAAATATCAGTTATGCAAATTTCAAACTTATAATCAAGGAATTTTGGAGGCTTCCAAATGTTTTGCTTTTTTGACCTGTCAAGCAGCAGAGACAAATAACATGAAACCAAATACCGTTCTACTACCAAATTAATTTTTACTGAGGAGGGCCTTCAAATATTTCTGAATGTTCCTGAGTTTTTCAATTAAAAAATGTGACACTTTATTGCTAATTTAATATACCTGAATGATGGGGTTGTTTTGCTTTGTTTTTGTTGTTGTTATCAGGACTTAACAACAATGCCAGATAAACCAAGATTTGAATGTAATTAAGGAGCTTAAATGTCATTGTTCAAAATGAAATTTTGATTGTTCAGCTAACATTTTTGAAAAGGGGATTAAAAAAAATGGAAAATGCTAGATCTCTGCACAGATTGCCTCCACTAAATCCTGAATCAGTATAACATACAGATTCTTACTAATTAACAAAAAAAATCAGCAGTTGTATAGCTGCAAGAGTCTTGTGGGATCCATAGGACTAGGACAACCAGTTTTAGCAAAAGCAGAGCTTTTTTTAGTGAAAGAAGGTTTTGGCACATCCCTAGCCTGATGATATGACTGGATCTATAGTGCAGGTACAGGAAATCTGTCACTTCTTAGAAGGGCAGTCTTTTTGTACATGCAAAGCATGTGGAGCACTTCCATAGGAGCATTGCATCTGTGCAACATGCAGAATTGCTCTGTCACCAGCCTGATGCCAGAGTAGCAGAGGGCAACCCAGGAACGGGGTAGCTGGTTCAGGATGTCAGGCTGAGTGCTCTTTAAAGTGCAAAGTCTTTTAAAATCTGGATTTGGGAAGGAGCAAAAGGTACATAGCTGAAGAGCTGCAAGAGAAGACAGTCTTGTTAATAAATGCTTAAACTACTTTCTACCTTTTTCATGATATGGGTTTTGGCTGCAAGAAAATCCTGACATAGTGTAGTCATACTTTCTGTGCACCTTAGGAATCGCTTCATTTAAGGAATATAAATAAGAAAGCAAATAACTTTTTCAAGTTTGCTGCCAACACAACCTTACAACCAAAGCTATTTAGATGAGACAATGTTTTAAAAAAATGTAAGTAGACACTAATGCAATAAATATTTTTTAAAACAATGTGGAAACAATACTGTTCATTAGTTAGTGAATTATTCAAGCCTCACACGGTTGTGTAAGGAACATCTGTTTTACTTAACATTAAATATCTAATATAGTCTGCTCTTAATTACCATCTGTCCATATATGGATAAGATATTAAACGGAACTTGCCCAAATACTGGAGCCCTGGGCAACATCACTTGTGACCAGACACCAGTTGGATTTAAATCTGTTCACCACTACCCTCTTTGTTTGATCAACCAGTCAGTTTTTACCCAATGAACAGTGCATCCATCCAAGCCATGAGAGAGAGTTTCTCCAGGACAATGCTGTGGGAAATAATGTTAAAGGCTTTCCTAAAAAGTCTAGATAGAGAAAACCCACAGCCTGCCTTTTCATTTCTGTAATAAAGATGTAATAATGTAGGTCTTGAGACTTTCTGTCTCAGGAATTACAGATCTGTTGGAAAAATAGTGAAACAATGCAAAAAGGCAAAGCAATGGAGAGAGCATCTACACTGTTGAGTCATATGCTTCCAGGAACAGATACAGTATTATTACAGCCACTGCTGTCTAACAATATTTAATTTGGGAATAGAAAACAACTATTATTGGGTAGACTGCCAAAAATCAGTTCCCTTCAGTTTAATTGGCTTAGATAGACATGGATTCAGAAAATGCATAGAGAAAAAGTGAATCTAATGTTATAGGCAAACAAATATTTATTCATGTATCCTACATTGAATAAACAACAGACTGATGATAGCTCAGTCATTCTTCTGCTCTACGAGATTGAAATCTTTGTCTTCATAGTCAGAAGAGGACTTGAAGCTTGGATTTACCAAACCAAGACAAATAATCTGTTGATCAGCAGCTTCCAGATGTCATTTGCTGTCTGATGTTTTGTTTTTGCTGTTTTTATGGTTGTTTTTTTTCCTTTTAAAAGTTTAGGTGTTGCACAACTTCAAAATCATGAGAATATGCAATGAGGGAAGAAGTTGTGGTGAGAAAAAGGAGTTCTTTCAGATGGTAAGGAAAGTACAGTCATTAAAGAAACACAAAGAACTTTCATCAAAGGCTACTGTTACATTGAATAATTTGTCTTACTCATCCATTGGGGATGTCTAGTAAAGGCACATGTACACATATCAGTGTCTGGGGTCTTGTAATTACACTGAATTTAGTTTCTTCTTTTAATGATTAATTTTGTTTGCAAATTGGAATAGTGATATGGTGTTTTCTCTCTAAATGGTTATATTTGCATTCCTTAGTCTTGGGAATCCTTAAAAAGTATGAATCTGGGATTTCCCCTGTTAGCCTTTCCAACAAATTCTGTGATTGGTGACTTGCCTGTAGTTTGATATTACAATGACAATCATATCCTTGGTTTTAATACTCTAGAGAAATTAGATAAAATTTTGCATTGCCTAATAGCAAGACCATGGATGTAGTAGGTCACAAAAACACAGATGCTGGTATGTGTGGAGCTGTGGATAGCAGAAAAGAGGCAGCAACATTTTTTACATCTAAAGGAAACTTCATATTTGTTATGTACATTGATTTTAGAAGAGAAGAGGCACCACAGAAGGAATTAAAACAATGCTCGGCATATGAGAGTTTAATATTTTTATAATATTTGTTGGTAAGGCTCAAAATTGTTTGTCTTCGACACAGAGAAAAAAATAGCTTGGTGTCTCAGGATACATATTCTCTCAATGCAGAAAAAAAACTTTCTAGATGGCAGTCTTTTTTTTCCTTTTTCCATTTCCCTTTTCCCTTTTCCCTT
>VWZD01012385.1:0-10167 GCA_013396695.1 Sakesphorus luctuosus
AATAAAAATCTCCTGAAGTATGTCCATCATTAAATTAAGATTTGGCACTTTGGCATTTGTAAATCACCTTAGTTCTAATGTAAATACAGATCACTCAGTTGTGGAAGGTCTGTTGGATAACCATAGCTATCACTCTTTGTATTTATCAGCCCATAACTCAAAATGTTTATGGTGTCACATCTTTCAATCTGAGTTGAGAGTTCTGTGGTTCCAACAGTTGTGAAGCATTTAATGACTTGCTGAATTAGTTATGGTATGGTTTAGATAACAAGGCCAAACAGCTTTATTTAAGCTTAGGCTGGTTTATTTCCGTCTTTTAAACTGACCTACATATGTCCTCTAAAACCAGTTAGATATTGCCTGTCATCAACTAATTGAAGCTATAGCCTCAATTTTATTCAATTTAAAATAGATTTTTAAAAAATATTTTAAAATTTTAAGAGATTTAAAAGTAAATGAGAATAAGACTCCCTTATTTAAACCTAAATTAAGATTAATTAAAAATTCAGGCTCTGCCCTCCTGAGATGCATATATCTAGGTTTTGCCACCACCTGCTTAATTTTATCAAAAAAAAGTCCACTGTTTTGAACATTAAGCATGTGTGTCTTGGTTTGTAATGGGAGAATTCATAGAATAAGAAGCTCAACTCTTTTCAGAAATAAAAGAAACCATTTAAAATGTGATAAAAAAAAAAAAAAGAGGATGGTTATACATTCCAGCAGGGACTCAGAGAGGCTGTGAAATCTCTCTTCTTCAAGATGTTCGACACTTGGCCAAACAAAGCCTTGAGCAGTTCATTGTAGTTCTGCTTGCTCGTGGCAGCAGGTTGGTCCAGATGAACTCTGGACGTCCTTCCGGCCTGCAGGATTATGTGGTGCTGTGGGAAGTTTCTGTATCAGTGACTAAGGTGCTGAGAGGGCATGACAGAGAAATTATCAGTCCAGAATTGTCATGTTGATACCCTTGTTAACAATGATTTTCCTACAAACCCCTTAAAGGATGATTATTCTGGCCTAACCCTTCATGTCCCTACCTATTTGTTTTGTATTACTTTTGATCTGACAGAATTCATGCTTACTCCCCATATACTCCCTGTGTTTTTTGTTTTACCTTTCATTTCTGTAAAAAGAGAACACAGTCTGACACATACTTAAAAGGAAGCTCTTGAAGAACAAGGAGTTATAACTTAAATTTATAGTCATGTTACAAACATCATGATGAATCCATTTTGTATCAAACACAGGAAACTACAGTGACTTTAATTACTTCAACTCTGAGTTTCTGTTTTACTGTATCTAAACAGTTTTAAATTTGTGACATTTAATAAAAGTTTTGTAAGCACCTCCATTTATTTTCTACAGTATGAATAAAAACAGATGCACTCTAATAGCTTGAGGGATTTCAAAGTCATGCCTGACTTAACAAAAGAATTTTCTCACTTATTCTCATTTGTTTATCAAGAGTCTTTGCACAATATGCAATGCAGCTATGAGGAAAGAAAAAACTATATATAATCTACCTAAATTGCTTCAGCCCATCATGCTCCAGAATAGAGAAATCAACTTCATGCCAACCTGCAGGAAGAGGGGAGGGAGAGAGGAGGGAAATTGTAGTAGAATACAACACTTTGATAGTCAAATGAATACAGACATTAGTCAGGAATGAACAATATGTGTGTAAACTTGCTGACCTTGTTAAGAATAAAATGCAAAGAAAAATACATTTGATGCATGGCTATTCCCATGCCTCTTAAACTATTACAAAGAGATATGGAAAATTTCTGGGACAGGAAGAAAAGTTTAGAGCATACCTATCAGTAATTCCATGAACAGAGGCATATGTCAAGTTATGGTAATTTTGAGCCGTGGTCAGTGGTCACAGTTTTATACATTTTATCTCCTAATTCTAATAAAAATTCCTAAGTAATGGCCCCACCGTTTAAGTCCTAAGGTTCATTTGCCATGGCCAAGCAAGCTTGGACAGTGACAGTGAAGTCCTTAGGACTATCTACAGCACCCGGTACTAACCGGGGCTGACCCTGCTGAGCATCTGAGATCTGATGGGATTGGATGGCAGGGAGGCATTTAACTGCCAGGGACGGTCCATACTGAGACTCGAACTCGTGACCTTGGGATCCGGAGACTGTAGTGCTCTCCACTACGCCACGGGACTGCCCCCCAAAGAAAATATAATAAAAAGCTTATAGGTCAAGATAGGGACAGTGAAAATTGACTTGACTTGGGGTGGTGGTGCATCCCCACCTCTCTTCAGTCTGCACGAGGATCACAGGAATGCTTATTAAACCTCAGCCTTGGTGAACAGCACCTAGGTGAAGCTCCTCCTGAGCCTGTCAGAAACACTGCTCCCAGGAACTGGTGCCAGCTAACAAGCTCTGGTTTTAACAAAGAGCCTGGAAAACTTATTTCCCTTGCCTGAATAGCAACTTCAAGTGGAATAAAACTTTTTCATCAAACTTTCAAAGAAAGTTTCTGACTGGAATTGCAGTCAGGATGGGAATTAGTATGTATAAAGCCAGCTCTTGTCAGTGGATGAGAAATTGGGCATGACCTGGCCACGTGTGCTAGCAGTTGAGGAAGCTAATTATGTCTTAGGCTGCATCTAGACCAGTGTGGCCAGCAGCACAAGAAAGGAGATTCTGACTCTCTGCTCCATTCTGGTGAGACTCCATTTGCAGACCTTCATCAGGCTCTGAGGTCCTCATTACAAGAAAGACAAGGACCTGCTGGAGTGAGTCCAGATGAGGCCACCAAGATGATTAGGGGGATGGAGCACCTCTCCTACGAGAAAAGGGTGAGAGAATTAGGATTACTCAGCCTGGAAAAGAGAAGGCTTTGAGACAACCTAATTGTGGCCTGAATGAAACCAACAACAAAGATAGAGAGGAACTATTTGCAAGAACATGGAGTGACAGGACAAGGGGTAATGGCTTCAAACTAAAAGAGAGAAGATTAAGATTAGATATTAGGAGAAAGTTCTTTGCCCTGGGGGTGGTGAGGCACTGGAACATGTATCCAGGGAAGTTGTGAATGCCCCATGCCTGGAAGTGTTCAGAGCCAGGTGGATAGAATTCTGAACAACCTGATCTAGTCAAAGATGTCTCTGCCCAAAACTGAACGGGAGGGTTGTAATGAGATGATTTTTAAAGTCCCTTCCAACTCAAACCATTCTATGATTTTATGATTCTGTGACCCCATAAACATCCTGGACCACTCTGGGCTACCACCAGCATCTCCCCTTGAGTGGGACACACCTCAGAGCCAGTGAACTGTCAAGTTTGCTATAATCAGAGAACTGCTGCTGAATGATGACTGATTCTGGGCTGATACTCTGACTCCTCAAGGCTCATTTCACTGCCCATTGAGAATCTGACCTGAGTATTCCATTGAACTTGATGGAAATTTTTCACATATTCCTTTTGGTGTCAGTGCATAAAAGTGTGACTATGCCACAGGTAATGTACTACGAATTTAAGTACTTTACATTTATAATTAGGCCTGTAACTGAGACTGTCTTCCTTGGGAGACAGTCCTCCATGTAACATGCAGTACTTCACAACTACTCCAACATGGATGTCTTCCACAGGCTCACAGGTTCTGCAAGGAGCCTGCTGCAGAGTGGTATTTCCACAGGGTCACAGCATCTTTGGGCAACACTCTGCTCCAGTGTGGTGCCCTCTTCAGGCTGAAGTGGTTCTCTGCTCCCCTGTGGACCTCCATGGGCCACAGGAGCACAGCTGCCTCACCATGGGCTGCACCACAGGCTGCTCTGGCACCAGAAGCACCTTCTGCTCCTCCTTCTTCACTGGCCTTCGGGGCTGCAGGGCCATTTCTCCCACCTATTCTCATCCCTCTCTTCTGTCTGCTGCTGTGCAGCAGCTTTTTCCCCTTCACAGATATGTAACCTCAGAGACACTACCACTCTCACTGTTGAGCTCAGGCTTGGCCATCAGCAGGTCCATCCTGCCTGCTGACATTGGCTCCACTGGACACAGGAGAAGCTTCTAACAGCATGTCACAGCAGTCTCCCCTCAAACCAAAAGTTTATTGTAGAAAGCAATAGGGTTTTATTGTAGAAAGCAGTTGGTCTTTTATGCAACTGAAACTGAGAATACCCTATCACCTTCCAGCTAGAACTAATGACAGATTTGTAAGGGTTTTATTTTCCTTTTATCAGCTCAAAGTTTTGGTATGTAGTTGTTTACAGTGTTAATGCATCTTTTCCTCATTTGCACTTGTACTTATATGTTTATCTTTCCCTACATTTTTATCAGCAAGTCTCATTAAAAATGCCAAGAGATTAATAGGGCAAGAGAGTGTGATAAGCCATTACCACATAGGGTAAGCATTGATTTCACTTTCCTTGGGGTTTTTTTACAGATGCTGTAATAGTTACAAAGACCATTCACAGAATCCATTGTTTTTAACAAACTTCTCAAAATTTTTCAGCTAATCATGACAGAGACATAGTGTCCTTTTGCATAGTTTTCTCAAAAATCTTTTGTTTTGTGAGTGAAATTTCTTCTTTCTGAGTGGCGGCTCAGGTGACTTTTTCTCATTGTTTAAGACTGAATTGAAGATGCAGAGGCTTATCAGATTAAAAAATGTTTTAGTTACAGATATGTGAAAGTTTTACAAATTATGCAACAGTCCAGAGATAGTGTGGGTCAGCACAATGAGTCCACATGTACAATGCATCATCTGGATGAGGATCTTGCAGTCTATATTTTTTTCAATTCTCATTTCTTGAATCTCTTGTAGTTTTTCCTGGGCTTTTTGTGCACCCTCTGCCTCATATGTCCCTGCAGTCTTTCTTAAGTTCGTAACATCTATCCCAAAGTGACCTTGGACAGCACCAGATACAGGACATGGTTAAGAATATCTGATTTCTCTTTGTCTTGTTCAGATTCCCTCATTTAGTAACAGCTGTCTGTCACTATCACTGGTGCTCTCAGTCTGGTCCTCTGGAAGGCTCAGCACCGTTTTCAGCTCTCACCAGGATGTTTATGCATGGGGCGTTCCTTTATTCTTGTAAGAAATCTGCTCCCAGTACTATGTTTTGCTTAATAATCTCACCCCTTTTTTTCCTTGAAAGTGGAACACTTGGTATGAAAAAAGAAGTGTTATTTTCCAATATTTTTTTCTTATTCTTTCCGTGTTTTCACACTCTTCACCCAGATCTTTGATTCCTGACCCATGACATAAAAGATCTACAGCCTTAATGATGATTTCATGATTGGTCCTTACTGAGATGTTGAGAAGGTCTTTATATGTTTTGGTTCAAGATGTCATCATCTCTTTATGATAGTGTGTTTGGATGTCTGGACCAACAAACATATAAAAATAAATAAGTAATTTTCTGGCAGAGAGCAGTGAACGTCTGCCATGCCAGAGGCTATTTATACATATAAGTGTAGCATAGATTTTACTCAAGATGTGAATTGTGATAGTCACTAAAAAGTAAAGAATGAAAACATGACTGTCCACAATGTCCCCAGCCATGGCACCCAGGATAAAAAGAACCCACCAAACCATACCACCTGCATTAACTAGCCAACACATTTTTGCACGTCATGGGCTTAAGCAGCAGTTTTTCATTGCAATATGATCTGATTATTTTCCAAAGAAAAGGTTTCACACTAGATTTTGGATAAGCCTCCTCATACTTCACACTGCTTTGCTTAAGCATATTAATGAAACATCATTCTAGCATGCTGTAAGACCATTTGAGAAAATGTTGATAAGATGATGATATCCCCTTTCTCACTGGGAACATAGGGCATTTGACTACAACTCTGTTTGATGCAGTAGATCAAAAAACAACACTCCAGATAATCCTCTAACCTCATTGGAGCTACTTTTAACACTGCTTGAATATAGACTAGAATCAGAAATGCTTGGTTACTGATGAAGACAATACTATTAACAAGTGGTAAAGTAAAGAGAGGTAAATTATTTTGTTAGATTCTTTCAAGAGAACATGTCCTTGTGAGCAGTGGTTTCTACTGGGTGAACAGGAGTGTCTGGATACATCAATTCCCACTGTAAGTGATTACAGTGAGGAATGAGCAAATTTTCTAATAGTATGGTCCTTAAAATAAAAAGAGAGATTAAAACAAGTACTGGATGGAAATCTTAAAAGAGTGCTGCATAGAAGGCTGCAGACCAACACTACAGGGAGGAGCTCTTGTGGAAACAGGCCAGCTGGGAGGGGTGAAGAACTACTTGCATGGGAAGAAGGAAACAGAGAAACAACTGTATTGCTGAAAAATGGGAGACTCCTTGGGTGTGGGTATGATATTATTGCAATCAGGTTTCCTTGCTTTTTTCTCCTGCTTCCCAGAATGGCAAGTGCATTAGGAAACAGCAAGTGATTCAAGTTCTTCCAGTGGTTTGTGGATGCTGGTCCTACCAGGTTAAGGACATGCTGTATTGTTGACTGGGAACCTGCCCTATGCTATGTGCAGAAACACAAAAGGTGAGAGCAGCCTCGAAAATTTGCTAAAGCACATGGTTCACATGGTTACCATCTTGATTATTAGCAACTACTGGGTAATTGCACGCAAGTTTACCTACCCAGTCAGCTGAACTGACTGTTTTCAACTCCATGTTCCATGTTAGACCATTCATTCTCCTGTCAAGAGCCCTCTCTATATTCTCATGTGTATGCCATGGAGAGGCAGAGATCCCAAATATGTCCTTCCTATAGCCTCTGCCTGTTTCCAAACCTTTTTCTATGTAATAGAATAAAACGTTTCTTGCTCAAAACACTGTTAATGGACTTGTGGAGAGAAGCAGGGTAAAACCAGGCATCCTTTATGTCTTAAACTGAGTTCTTTGCTGTTATAGAGCAAAAAAAATAAAATTAAAAAATGTGATAGGGAGTGCAAGACTGACATCCTGCATAGGTGCAAGCAGTAAACATTGCATACTGTGATTTTTCTGGTCCACCTGAGAAAGGAGAGAACAGCTCTTAGCATAGAGATCTGTAAACTTATCAGTTGCTATGCAGAAAACAGCTTCTGTAAACCATGGTTTCAAATCCAATGCCTTGATTAGTGCTGCCATGCTTTATTCCCAGAACAGGTTAGCTTTCTTTCCTGCTCCATTAAAAACAAACAAACAAACAAACAAACAAACAAACAAAAAACCCACAACAACAAAAACCCACAACAACAAAAAACAAACAAACAAACAAACAAAAAAAAAACAAAAAACCAACCATCTGACCAATCACATTATGATCATGCCAGTAAACATGAGCTGGTCAAAGTTCTTGTTACACTGAAGGTCTGTTGCTCCAGACTGGGGAAAGGTATACCATGATAGGACCATGACGGTACCATGGCCAGCCACACAGCATGTTTGTACTATAAATAGTGATTCTTAAATTACTCCTCCGTCTGATGATCTGGAGAAGTCAAAGGGGTGCCAAGGGCAAAAGTGTTTTTCAGATTCTGCTGGGAAAACCTTGTCATAAAGGTAGAAAGATGCAGCACTGGATCACATAACTTATTCCTACCCCTTGAAAACATGACAAATTCTATATCCTTCTTTTGTTGATCATGGATGTGTACAGGCAAAAAAAAACCCAACCAAACCAAACAAAAACAAAACAAAACCAAACAAAACCAAAACAAAATCTGAGAATAAAATAAAAGCTTCTGTGATATTCAGTGTTGAAAGAATTTCTAAATCTCCAGAGAAAACCTTTGCAAAAGATACACGCTGTGATCTGTAATTAAAAAACAAACAAACAAACAACAACAACAAAAAAAACAACTCAGAGAGACCAAAAATAAATCTCAAAGGTGGTAGCATAAGCACAGTTAGATCATAGTTAGAACATAGACTTTGCTAAAAATTTCAGAAATCTGTTGGGAAGAAAGGACCTGTATTTGTTTCCAGAATCCTGTGTTTGCATACGTGTTCCCATCATCATCATCATGGCTAGGCTTTGTGAATGAAGATTTGGGAAGTGCTCTACTCACATGCGTGTGTCCTTTGAGCCTGTGCAGGGGATTTTTAGGTGAGGCACAGCATGCATGAACCTGGCCCCATCCTTTAACGTACAAGGTTCATCTGCCATGGCTGAGTGAGCTTGGCCAGTGACAATGAAGTCTTCACTACTAGAACCTGCAGCACCCGGTATTCCCAGGAGGCCTCCCATCCAAATACTGGGGCTGACCCTGCTTAGCTTCCGAGATCTGACAGGATTGGGTGTCTGGGAGGCATTTAACTGTCTTATACAGTGCTGGAAAAATTCAGGATTGTTCAGGATTGCTCTATAAGGCATGACACATTCATGAGGAATTGATAACTTCAAAAGTATAAAGTCCAAAATGACAGGCAAAGCAACAATATGCCTAATTGCTCCTTACAGCACAAGTGTGATCACATCGATGCTTATGCACCTAGAAAGGATCTATGTTGAATGTTAAATAAATACAGCTGCAACAATAAATATAGGCTGTTACAAGTAAATTTTTAAAAAGTAAGCAAGTAAATAAATAAATAAATATAGCTGCACTACATCCTTCACCTACTCTCCACCTCAGTCATGCGCTGAGTGGACAATCAAGTTCTGGTGTAAGACAAGTAAGGAGACAAAAGGCAAGTTCAACCACCTTTTACCTGGATATTGCAAATGGAATCATGAAGATCTAAAAAGAATCCTTTCTTGTTCTGAGTGAGAACACAAATTTTCCAAGGATGTTCTCATGCAAAAGGGTCAACTTGTGCTGCAGCTACTACCCAAGTGCATTTCAGTAAATGCAGATAACATCCTATCTTTGGAATTTACGTTCCCTGGCAAATACAGTTCCACTCACCAAAAGTAATTCGAGAAAATCTCTTGGCTGTGCATTTAAACAAGTAGTCACACACAGGTAATGGGATTGCAGAAGGCTTATATTCCTAGAAAAAATTTCAAGCTATTTCAGAACCCCTGCAGGCAGAAGTCCAATTGACTGAGCTACCTGGAAATGCAGCCTGGATTGTGTGTGGATGGTGTGACTGGAGGCAGTAGCAAAGACACATTGATTTTTTGAAAGTTAGTTATCTAACCTTGATAGATGTTTTCATAAACACTAAATGATTCTTTGGATTTTTGGGACCCCTAAGTACACATGTAGATTTTGCTTAGATGATCTGTACATAGACATAAATATTACACAAAGCTGTCTCAATTTATGCAGTTCTGTTTTTATGTGTTTTTAGCTTTTCAGAATGTTATGGATATCCAATATGCAAACATTACAGTTTCTTTCTCTCAGCTCCTATCTTTCCAAATGAAGTAGTGAACCTTTTTGACATATAAATTAGGGCATGGTAATTATATCTTTGCTAAGCAAATGGCAGATGATGAACTCCCAACAGCTGTACATTAGAAGATGCAGAAAATAAATTACCACTGTGCTGTTGTTATTTTTAGTTGTGTAAATTGTGGGAGTGTGTGTAGGGGAGAAGAATAAAACTAATAATTAAAAAAAAATAGTGAATGTGTTTCCAGGCCCCTGTTTCACAAGTTAATAAACAACCTTACTTTTCATCAGTGTCAAAGTGAGGAGAGAGAGAGAGAGAGAGAGCTTTGAACTCTGAAGAATCTAAAGATCTAGACCAAATCAATTGTGTAGAATTTGTCAATCCTCTCTAACTGGATTTTTTTTCTGAAAATTTAATGGGTTTTTTTTGTGTTTTCTATACACTTTCTACAGTGCAAGATTAGCAGGTTTAAGGATTTTTTGGAAGCCCAAATTCCAGATCAAAGACTTAGAATTAAGTTACCTACTTCTTATTTGCATTGTAGTAGTTTGGAAAAGTTCCATAAATCTTTGGGATGGGTTTGCTGATTTTCAGAATAAGCAGAAATTTCAGTAGAAATGCATTAGTGCCACAAACTTAAATGGAAATATTTTAAAGACTATTTCTGACTATGCCTGAAATCATGTGCGTGTGTTTTCAAGATGATAAGGAGTCAGCAGTACATGCGGATTTCATTAGTCATGTGAGAGAGTATGTCTTCTTTCACAGAATTTTATTCTAAAGTAGCTTTATGGAGTCAGACAACAGATGACCACATATGCCATAAATCACAGGGAGTAATAGTGTGTAGACATTATAGGGGGAATAAATGAAAGCATTCCATCA
>VWZD01012391.1:4903-36082 GCA_013396695.1 Sakesphorus luctuosus
GGGGCGGCGGGTCCCGCTACGCGGCCGAGTTTGTGCCGCCGCCCGAGTGCCCCGTGTTCGAGCCCAGCTGGGAGGAGTTCAGCGACCCGCTCGGCTTCATCGGGCGCATCCGCGGCCTGGCCGAGAAAACCGGCATCTGCAAGATCCGGCCCCCCAAGGTACCGCGCCCGGGACCCAGCGCGGGGCCGGGAGGGGCCTCTGCCCCTTCCCCCGCCCGCCCGCGGGGTCGTGTGTGCCCCCCGGCAGGCCGCGGGGCCGGGGACACCGAGCGACCTGTGGAGTGTCTGCCCTCGGAGCGGGGGGTGCGGGGGTGGCTGTGCAGGAGGTGCCTGGCCCTGTCCGGGACCTCCCGCTCTCGTCACTTCAGCCAAAAACAACCCGCATCTGAGTCGGGAAAGCTGCGAGGGCTTCGCGAGTGAAATCGGGTGTTCGCTCCGAGAGGGGAGGAACGAGAAGGGACGTTGTTTGTTTTTAATGGGTTATTGTTTGTAAGCATGAACTTGAAACTGCTGAGAGGAGAGCGGCCAGCCTGTTTGTGCCGAGGAATTATGGTTATTCGTAGCAGTTTAGAAGGCAGAGGCTTAATCGCTCCGGTGACTCGGTCATTGCTTTACGATCACTTGCCCAGTGACCTGGCAAAGCATCTCGGCGAGAACATCAGGCACTTTGGCAGCCAGATCCCTAAATTATGAAAGTGCAAACGTGTGGCTGCTAAGTAAGAGACTTGAAAACACGGAGAGAGGTAAAAACCTGAAAAGAAAGCGTGAACAACTTGGATACGGGCGTTGTTGGTTGGATTTCATGATCCTTCCTCTCCTGAGCTGTTTTGGTTCCCGGAATCTGTTTAGTTGGTTTAATGACACGGTGAAAACTTGACCTCCGCCAGGCTGCCCTTTCTAAAATAAGCAGAATGGCTCAGGTTGAGAGGCCCCAAGAAACCGATCCAGGCCCTCTTCATTGAGAATAACTAGAACTTTCCTGGCCGCTGGATGTGTTTGTGTTTCTCCAAGGGTTGCTGAGCTGTTTGCACTGCGGGGTCTCACGAGGCGCAGGCCTCGCTTCAGCCCTTTGCAGTAAGGACTCAATCAGATGCTTCACACTCATCTTGCTGATTTATTACCCTTTTTCGCTGTTGCAAGTTGTAAATATTTTAGCGTTGGACTTGAGGCCTTTGTATTCTGCAAGAGGGCAAATAATGAATATTTTGTGTGGCTTGTCCACCAGGCATGGGGTGTCCTTACTGTGTTGTGTTTGCTGGCAGGTAGAGAATTACTGTAACTGAAGCTTCCATAAAAAGTGCTAAAAACCTCAATTGCATGTTCTGATGTTGTAATGCATTTTTGAGAGAGGCACTTGTGGTTGAACCGACAGTTGGTGGGGGCTGAGAGAGTCATTATTTAAGGCTCCATTTCTCTTAAAAAATTGGGCTCCTGGCTGGTGGTCTTATCTTTATACATGAAAACGTTAGATGTGTTAAACTGTGCTTTATTTAGTCTTTGTTGCTTTTGGCAGTGAGAACTTTTCGGTGTGCAAGATATATGGAACTTTATTTTTAGAGTAAATAACCAACAAGCTGCTGGGTGTACCACTTAAATTTAGCACGAGGCAGTGCATGCTGAAATGCTTTGAGCCTCGTTTGCTTTTACATTTTTAATTCCGTGAGGATCTTTCCCTCTAACTAAAGTGTTGTGGGAGGAACGTTATTGTATAAGCACAGGAATGTCCTAAAACTGGAAAATTATATCACCAGTTGTGCTGAGAAACTCATTTACCGTCGGAAGCTCGTTTATTCAGGCATTATTGGGGTCTTCTGGGTTTGTGCATTTTTTTGAGAAGTTTCTGGAAGCACTGAAGTGTCTTTCTGTCTCTGTTTAGGACTGGCAGCCTCCGTTTGCATGTGAAGTGCAAAGTTTTCGTTTCACTCCGCGAATTCAGCGCCTGAACGAGCTGGAGGTGAGTGAGCTGTCCCACTGTTGATACAACTGTTTGTTTGCACTGAAAGCAGGAGGTCCCCCTGCTCGGGATTCGCATCCTGGCAGGTTTCTGAATGGGGGATACTTTACAAATCCCATAGACCACATCAGTGTTTATACTTGGCAGTGGCAGAGTTCATATAAAATAACTCTCCATGGCTTTGAGGAAAGTCTGTTTTTTATTTTATTACCCAAAATAACCACAAGAGTTTTTCACATTCAACTGGAAATGTCTAAAATGAGTTCCAAATACCATGTGTGTAGTAAGAGAAGCCAGTGTCTGGCCTTCAGAGCTCCACAGGCAAGGATTTGTGAAATATTTACTGCTGTTCTGAAGCCTCTGGTTACCTCATACTATCTTGAAAATGCCTTTTAAGCCTTAAAGTGAACTGATTTTTTATGAGCTTATTATAGTTGGTTAATTTTTTGATTTAAAAATCTCTGTGAGCTTTCTTGAAAGCAGCATGAGTTCCATTCTGCCTTGGGTTTTGCTTTTCTCTACATTTCTCAAAGCCTTGCTCTGTTCACGTGCCAGAATGTCATGTATCCTTTGGCTTGTAAATGGCTCTCCTTATGGAGAGTGATTTGAGTACTGCAGAAATACTCAAGGGAGGAGGCCCCTCTGCATGGTTAAGGCACATATAAAAACTGTTGGTAACTCTCCACCTCCCCACCAATGTGTATTTTAATAATTACTCTTTTGTTTCTTCCTGGAATGCTTATTTTTTCATAAGTTTGCATTCTGGTTTCAAACCAAGGAACTTGGATAGGGGTTTGGTTTATAGGATCTTAAATGCAGATGAAAAAGCACATACAATTTTTTGTTTGTAAAGATCTTTTTTGTCAATGTTTCTGTTTCTAGAGTTTTTTAACATGACTGAGAAATACCTTCCCTGCCAATGTTTACATTGAAAATGAAAACATTACAAAATACTTTGTTTTCTGTCAAAACTCTGGGGTTTGTGACATTTGTTTTGGGACATTCATAACTGTCTGCCTTTATTGTTTGCAGGCAATGACAAGAGTGAAGCTGGACTTCCTGGATCAGTTAGCAAAATTCTGGGAGCTTCAAGGATCCAATTTAAAAATCCCTGTGGTCGAGAGGAAGATACTGGATCTGTACGGGCTGAGCAAGGTGAGTGTTTGTAGCCCTTAGTCAGACAGGGACTTTGTTTTGTGTTCAAGCTCAAGAAACCAACTAACAGGGAGGGCTTGTTTTACAGCACTAACCTCATTAATGGAGAGATTAGGATATTGAGGGGCTGGAGCGGGTCCAGAGAAGAGCAACAAGGCTGGGGAAGGAACTGGAGCATAAGTGCTGTGGGGAGAGGCTGAGGGAGCTGGAGGTGTTTAGCCTGGAGAAGAGGAGGCTGAGAGGTGACCTCAGCACTGTCTAGAAGTACCTGAAGGGAAGTTGTAGCCAGGTGGGGGTTGGTCTCTTCTCCCAGGCACTCAGCAATAGGACAAGGGGGCACGGGCTCAAGCTCTGCCAGGGGAAATTGAAGTTGGAGAGCAGAAAAAATTCTTTGCAGAGAGAGTGCTCAGGCATTGGAATGGGCTGCCCAGAGAGGGGGTGGATTCCCCATCCCTGGAGATTTTTAAAGTGAGCTTGGCCGTGGCACTGAGTGCCATGATCTGGTAAATGGAGTGGAGTTGGACCAAGGGTTGGACTTGATGATCTCGGAGGTCTTTTCCAACCCAATCCATTCTATGATTCTGTGATTAAGGGAGTGGGGGGAAAATACAGTGAAATAACATTTCAAATTTGAATGATTATGGCAGACATATCATAGTGCAGTTAAATCAGTTGCCTTTGGTTGGATTCTATACAGCAAGTATTCATTACCTTGTGTAGCTTGACTGTCCTGATGCCAGCTGGCCAGCTTGCCTTTCAGTTCTCCTTTTTCACATGTGGTGGAGCTGCAGGAGCTTGAGGTGTTCTTTGGGAAGGCAGCAGTGTGCCTGTGTGCACTTCAGCTCTGGCCTGGCAATTCTGTAATGAATTGTTATTAATTACCATTGCTCCCTCCTCTCTCCCAGCAGAGGTTTTTATAAATATGTATCTTCAAGAATTTATGTCAGTTTCAGGAATAATTAGTATAGCTTAAAACCAGACTTGGCTTAAGGCTGGCTAGAAATCTGTGCTACTGTAGTTCTGTTTGGTGTGTTGTCTTTCAAAGCTCACATTAAATCTCTGTTGGAATTTGCTTTTGCACCAGTGAATATGTGTACCATTACAAACTTGGCTGCTAAGAATGGCTTGTTAATATAACTAGGGAGATTTCTTTTTGCAGGGTAAAGACTGAAGTTATGGTAGTTCTAGTGCTTCTAGATTAGAGCATCAGTTTCCATTCCCCATCAAGATTTTTTTCTCTGAAGTCAGTAAAAATGTAAAGATCTCAATAGGTTTTATTTTTAAGGAAAGGAAAGTCAAGTGTTTTGGAAAGTCTGGAAGTGCAGATAAAGTGCAGGCAGAAGCTGTTAAAATGCCTTTCAGTATTTTTGTTTTTCATGTCTGTGGTGGTTTACTGGGAGATAGGCAGAACATCACCTGAAGGGAAGTTGTAGCCAGGTGGGGGTTGGTCTCTTCTCCCAGGCACTCAGCAATAGGACAAGGGGGCACGGGCTCAAGCTCTGCCAGGGGAAATTGAAGTTGGAGAGCAGAAAAAAATTCTTCACAGAGAGAGTCATCAGGCAGTGGAATGGGCTGCCCAGAGAGGTGGTGGATTCCCCATCCCTGGAGATTTTTAAACGCAGATTGGATGTGGCACTGAGTGCCATGATCTGGTAAATGGACTGGAGTTGGACCAAGGGTTGGACTTGATGATCTTGGAGGTCTTTTCCAACCCGATCGATTCTATGATTCTATTCTATGATTCTATCAGGGGTGTCAGGGAGTATCTGGGTCGCTGTTATGAACTAGAACATTGTAGTTGGCTGCAGAGCTGCAGGTCTAAGCTCATACAGCCCATTACTGGCTTCTCTATCTGTTGTTCATGCATAGGTAATTTTATAAAACAAATTGTCATGGAAATTTTGAAGATAAGTTGAAATTTAGGACTGGTTTAATTTCAAAAGGCTTTTCTAGAACTTTTTTGTAAATATGAGGAAAAATAATGAGCACTCTTTTATTTAACTATGTCTGATTGTTGGAGGAACTAGAAATAATTTTGCCTCAAAAGCAAACCATACATTTCCCTCCAGTAACAAAATGTTTTTGCATTGAGGTTTCCAACAGTCTGTGAAACATTAAGCATGAAATTTGGTCCTCGTGTGTAAAGACATGCAATGCAAAACTACACTGCTGTAGAAATTGTGTTAGCCTTACAATAATATAAATGAAATGATAAAATTTATGGTTTTAGCTACTTGCCAGTGAAACTTTAAAAGAAATGGAGGCAGTGGAAATGTTGCCAGTGTTTCTGAGGATGCAGCTCATGTGCTGTTACAGTCATTACTTGGAAGCAACTGTTGTTCATATGTAAGCAGTGGTAGTTCTGTATGTGAATTACTGGTGTCAAACCAGTTGAACTCGGGAGTAAAAACTGGGCTGAGTTAATTGGGAGGTAAATTCACTTTTTCCTCTTTTTATAGTAGTCTCTCTTCCATTCACAATTTTGTGAGAGTTTAACTGAAGTTCTGAGCTCCAACACTTCTGCCTTGGGTCTGTTAGAATGGGCTTTTCTGGGCAAACTTGTGTTTTGCATCAGAGTACAAGTATGGTGAGAGTTAACTTTTGACTTTTTACTGTTGGTAGGGTTTGTATTTTTTCTGGCACATCATAAATCTTAACTGTTGTACTCCTCCTGTCTAGGACAGTATCCAATTTACATTTACTGGGTAAATTGTCATGTTAAATGTATGAACTAGTAGGAATAAATGCTTAGTTACTAAAGTACTGGTCTTTCAGGAAACAAAAGCTAAATTCAGGATTCTGTCACCTTTTCAAAAAAACCTTTTAACACTTGGTTGGTTTAATTGACTCTTGGCTTTTGCAAGTTGGTGAGAGCAGCTCAAAACCCTTACCTTTTTTATTTATGTGTTTCAGATTGTTGCCAACAAAGGAGGCTTTGAAGTGGTCACTAAAGAGAAGAAATGGTCTAAAGTAGCAAGTCGTCTTGGCTACCTTCCTGGAAAAGGCACCGGGTCGTTACTCAAGTCTCATTATGAACGGATCTTGTATCCGTATGAGCTCTTCCAGTCTGGAGTCAGCCTTATGGTGAGCCCCTTGTCTTCCACAGGATGAGCAGGGGACCCAAATGGCACAGAGTGCTGTCTTACTGCACACAAAACTAGGACATACGGTCTGTGCTTTTAGAAGCTTTTGCTCTACAAACAGAGGTAGAACCACCCTGATATTTACCTGTGACACAACAGCAGTGCTAGAGCTTGTAAAGGTGACCTTGTGTAGTTATTATCTGGTGTTTCTTGATAGGATTGAAGTCAACCCTGTGGGGAAGGAAAACAAGGTAAAAGATGATATGATTAGTTAGAAAGATGTCTTTTGATAAGCTGGTAGTTGAGATTCAGTTTCTTTATTTGAAGGGTGTGTGGATTCACTGGCCTCTTGTCTCAGTAGTGTGTGTAATGCTGTGTGATTTCACTTGTGCTGTTTCCTGGCAAACAGAATGATTCACAGGCCGTGGAATGAATGGCACTGCCTGGCCAGTCAACACAGTGTCCTGTGCTCTGATCCTTTAGGGCATTCAGAAGCCTAACTTGGATCTCAAGGAGAAGATGGAGGCTGAGGACCTCAGCTCAGATGCCCAGGTGTCCCCAAAACAGCCTTCAAGAATGAACGTTGTGCTGAAGAGAACCAGGCGCGTCAAATCCCAGGTACCCCCTTACCCTGCCCTTACAGACAGAGACCAGTGCAGAGCCTTGGACTGGGAGCCTCCTCAAAAGCACCACCAGGAAGCAGTCTGCATTTAAATAAAATCCAGAGAAGGTTGTCTTTCTGAGACCTGGTTTAATATGGTAGATGCACTGTTAATATCAAAACCTCTAAAAGCTGCTTTTTATTTAATGACAAGCTGTCTAAGTACCTTGGTAACAAATATATCTATGAAAAAAGATAAACAGATAGAAAGCTGTTTGTGAATGGTGTTTTTAAAAACTTTTTCAGATGTTCCCCTTAGTTACACAAATATGTGTAGGCAGGTCTTTGTTAATTGAGGAGCTGCATGTGGGGCTGTCAGGCTGGGCAGACCAAAATGCTACAGGTGTGTGAGGAGGTGATCCCTGATGGCTGAAAGTATATAGGACTTCTACAGTTTTGCTCCTGAAAAAGTGTTTCTTTTCTTCTGAATTACTGGTGCTACAGGAACCTGTGGTATTCGACCAGCTGGTACTGCATCCTGAGAATACCTCCTAGGAAATCTCAATTCAGACTGGATCAGGACTATTTTAAATTCTGTCTCATTAGACACAATTGTGGAGTCTTGTCCTGATGGCTCCATTGTACTGTTTAAAGCAGCCCTTCACCTTTTGACAGAGAGATGCATTGCAGGCAGCATCCTGAGGCTCTTCACATGAGGTCTGGTGGCTCCCTGCTCGCTCATCAGCGGAGCGTGGGCGAAAGCTGGATTTATGTGCAACCAACTTCCTACTTGCTTCATGCCATTCTACACTTAGTTTCAGCACCACAGAGTTTTTTCTAGTGCTCTTAAACTGCTTTTTTTTAAGTACATCTTTCTTGTCACTGATATATTCGAGTATCCTTTATAAACTCGCTTTTTTATTCTGGTATCATAATTTAGATTGCATTGTCTTTTTTAGTCTGATTTCTCATCTTACTAAAGCTGACTTGATGCTTTTTATTGTAACCATGTAACAGTGTATCACATAAGCAGCCCAGACTGTGCTCTTAACCAGATCTCAAATGAAGTGTTGTTAGTAGGTTACCCAGGTAAACTGAGAACACTGCATGAAAAAACTTCTTTGCAGAGAGAGTGCTCAGGCATTGGAATGGGCTGCCCAGAGAGGGGGTGGATTCCCCATCCCTGGAGATTTTTAAACACAGGTTGGCCGTGGCACTGAGTGCCATGATGTGGTAAAGGGACTGGAGTTGGCCCAAGGGTTGGACTTGATGATCTCGGAGGTCTTTTCCAACCCAATCCATTCTATGATTCTGTGAACTGCACTGACCATTTGGTATGTGGAATTATTTTTTTTGGATTTTAATGAATCTTACAGGAAAATGTCATCATGACCTTTTTCTCACACATGGTGCAGAGCTGTCACTGTGTTATTAAGATCCTGTGTTATCTTTTCTCCTGCTGATTTCAATAGGGTAATGGTACTCCTCATTTCTCCCTGTTGGAAAAATGATCCTGTGGTAATCCTGCCACTGTGTAGCTGCTTCATGTTTTTTAAAGAGCCAGCATTTCAGAAATGAGAGGTCATTTTATTTGAATCATTTGTAAAATTAAATATATGTATTTTTAAATGCCTTTTATTAGGCTTGTAGCCAAGATATCTTTTGAGCATTACAGTTCTTAAAATGGCTGAAACAACTTGTCAGGAAAAACTCAACCTACTTACATAGCCAGGAGAAACAGTTTCTGGCTATGTTGGAAGCTGTGTGTAACTATCATAAGTCATCCCTGGAACAGCATTTAGAGACAGTTTTTTTTCCTCCATTGCCCTCAGTGGTAGAAGGTAAATATCTAAGAACACAGAGAAATTGTTCCAGATTTCAGTGTACCTCCTTATTGTAGACAGGACACTGTTTATTGTTTGAAGTGCATACCTGGAATTGTACCAGGGATTGTCTAAACAGTCTTCAAAGAACAGGTAATATGCAAGTAATGTAAAGACTGCTGAATAAATGTCATTCTGCTCTAGCTGAAACATCTGAATGATTCATGTGTAGTGTGCCAGGTGCTTGGGTAATAAGCATGGGTAACTCAACAGACCCCCCTGCATCTCCACAGAGTTTTGCCAAGTGCTAAAAGTACTTTCTGAAAATCCTCTGCATCTTCTTGCAGGTAACTTGCCTGAGGATGAGTAAGAAAGCATAAAGATAGTAATCAGAATTTTAAATAAACATCCACAGCAGTAGAAGGGGGTGTCAGACTTTAAAAAAGCAAATTTTAGGATTTTTAGACAATGGGGAAAAATGAAAAAAAAAAGAGGGGAATGATTATTCTCTTGTGGAAAAGGTGAGTTGAGAATCTTTGAATACTATAATCAAATGTCAGTTGAAAACAATGTGTCTGAACAGGAAGAAAATAATGTTATGATAAGGGATTCTGTTCAGAAAATAAACTTAACACTTGATTATATTTCTTTTTTCTCTAAAGAAAGCTTTCACAAATAAAAACTGGAGAAGGGCACCTGAATTCCTAAAAGCTTGCAAAGAAAAGAACAACCAAAAAGCAGAATTACTTCAGCTTAGGAAAGCAGAATATCTTTAAGGAAATGTTAAATTTTGGACAGTACTTTCTTAGAAAAAAATAGTGTGTCTTCATAGATGATCTGTTAGAGTGTATTTTAACTGACAAGGGATTTGTCTAATGAGGTTACATCATGGTGATTTCTGGTAAAGAAATGCAGTACTGGAACAAAAAGTGCTGTCTTTTCAAAGGATATTAACTTAATGTCCAGAGGATTTTCTTAGCCTCAGATCAAGTCTAAGCAGTATATCTGCTTTATGGTTTCTCTTGGAAGTTTGGTTGATTGCAGAACAACGTAATAAAATGAGCTTCAATTTCTTTAATTTGAAAGATTCCCTTCACGGGAAGAGCTGTGAAACAAAATAGGGAAACAAAATAGCTCTGGGAGATGCTGACAAATACCTCAAACATGTAAATATTTTGGTTCTTGGTTGTAACTATTGTGGTATTGCACATTGGGGTGGAGGAGTGGGGATGCAAAAGTTTCAAAGTCATTGAGGGTGGGACAACAGAAAGAGAGTGTGTGAATCCAGTGTGACTGGATCCTGTGGGCAGGATTGGCCCATATACAGGAGAAGCCCTTGGGCTCTACTTCCAGTTGAGAGGGTGAAAGAAACAAAGAGAAGAGCAACAAGGCTGGTGAAGGGACTGGAGCACAAGTCCTATGGGGAGAGGCTGAGGGAGCTGGGGGTGTTTAGCCTGGAGAAGAGGAGGCTCAGAGGTGACCTCAGCACTGTCTAGAAGTACCTGAAGGGAAGTTCTGGCCAGGTGGGGGTTGGTCTCTTCTCCCAGGCACTCAGCAATAGGACAAGGGGGCACGGGCTCAAGCTCTGCCAGGGGAAATTGAAGTTGGAGATGAGAAAACAATTCTTTGCAGAGAGAGTGCTCAGGCATTGGAATGGGCTGCCCAGAGAGGGGGTGGATTCCCCATCCCTGGAGGTTTTTAAAGTGAGCTTGGCCGTGGCACTGAGTGCCATGATCTGGTAAATGGAGTGGAGTTGGACCAAGGGTTGGACTTGATGATCTCGGAGGTCTTTTCCAACCCAATCCATTCTATGATTCTGTGAAAAGTACGTCTTTATCCTTCAGGACAAAGAGGACATGAGAACAGAATCACAGTTTAATCAAGTTCATTTCCCTTCTGTGGAGAAAATACAATGCAAAAGTGAGTTGTGTTGTTAGCAGTGAGAAAATGGCAAGGAATGCACCATTGTCACTGCCATGTGCTCACAGTTTTGAGTTTGGTTTTTACAGTGTTAGGGACACTGCCAAAGAAGTGCTCAGTGAGGCTTCTTACTACCTTTGGGGTTCACATCTTAAACTGTCAATATCCTGGCAGCGTTCATGAGGTTATGTAGGAATCTGATTTTTAAAAATGGCTATTTCTATACACAAACTGTTCTTCTTCAAAACTGTGTAGCTTTTTCCACCTGAACATGGATGGATTTTATCCACTGAAGTTTAGTGGAATCCAAAGCAATAAATCTGGGCAGTGGAGTTATGAACATATATTTAGGTAATGCATTTTTCAATAAAGCCATAAATCTGAGGAGAGGTTTCTGCATGTTAATGATTTACTTCTAGTAAATATGATAGTAAAAGTATTTTTCATGTGTCATCAAGAAATCTGTCAAGAAAATGGCAGGAGAAGTTGTGGAGATTGTTCATAAATGCTGGTGAAATGATGGCTGTGCTGAAAAATGTATTGTAGGTTAATTCTGTCAGGTTCTGTTAGTTGGCAGTGATTGAGGTAATGAATTTCAAATGGAAAATGAGGGACTGGGAAGTCTCCAGGTGTGTTTCCTTATGGCTTGTCATCCAGAAAGTGAGGATTTGATGAGGAAACAATGTCCAGTCAGCATGCAGGTTCACAGTGGCCTTACAAAGTTGGTAATGTACATCTAAAGTGAAAATAATTCAATAGCAGCATGTAAGTGTTCAAAATTAGAATATCAGCAATAATTAGTTTGAAAGGATGCCCGTTTGGATACACAGCTCAGTGGGAACAGGGACTCTAAATATCACTAAAAATTCCTTAGAGTAGTAATGCCTAGGAAACAAAATCTCTTCCAATGTCTTCCAGAAGTGAGGAAAAGAACTGCTTGAGGCTGAATAAATGGAAATCATCTGCCTTTTTTTATCCTGATTGCACATGCATTTGAACTTATTTTAAACAGGTTTTGGAAGAGTTGTTTTTGTTTATTAATTAAGAACTGAAAGCACCTCACCCTGAGGGACGTGCGTGACATACAAAGCCATAACTTTGAAAAATAACAAATGCAGTATCATCAGGAAGTTACTTGAATAATAACCCCTTTAAAATTAGATACCCACCTTCAAAATTGATAGGCTTACTGAGATCTTTTGAGATCAGTGAATTTCAGGAGGAAGATAGTGAGGGTTTAGTGGCCTTCTCTATCATATCAGAAAGGGTTTTCAAAGTATAAGGAGGCAACATAAATAAAAATGCCAAGGTGATTGCGTTGCAGATGAAAGCAGAATATATTCTTTTTATTGTTAGGTTAGCAGCAGTGTTGTGGGAAAATGAGGCAGTTCAGTAATGGGAAACAGGAGGAAGTTTAGTTGAACAGAACACTTCAACAAACAAGAGTGGCAGGGACATGGAGTTGTCACCAAATGGATCTTTTCACCTCTGATTTTGAGGTTGCAACATGAGCAGCTGTGATCTGAGTTGTACTCATAACATTTCATCACAAACTAACCCAGGAGCAGCCAAACTCGAGGAAGATGGTTGAAATTCATTAGTGTCATGTGGATGTTTCTACTCAAGGAAGCAAATACAATACCCTGGTCAAACAGTGTATGTGTTAAAGTCCAGGCACTTGACTGAATAATGGTGATTTTGGAAAATCTTGCTGTTGTATTCATATTTTTTGTTAAATGTCAAACCTCGTTCTTTTATTTCCTGTGTATAGGTGATGTTCTGTAGTTGATCTGTAATACTAGATGGGAAATTATATGGAAATTTGAGATAAACCTGCTGTCTTTTATTCCATTTGCATATATTCATTTGCTTTAGGAAGAGAAAATCATGTCTTTTCATGCCTCTTGTTTCCTTTCTTTTGATGAGCAGATGTTGTGGGAGAGTGGAATATAAACAAAATATGAAGAAACCTGGAGGGGAAACGTTGGTGGTTTGTGCTGATGTGGTCTTGCTTTTATTTTTAGGCAGAGGCAGGAGAAGTGAGTAGAAACACTGAACTGAAAAAGCTGCAGATCTTTGGAGCTGGACCCAAGATGATGGGACTGGCACTGGGAGCAAAGGATAAAGAGGGTAATTAAATCTTGGTCTCTTTGCTTTGTGAAGTAGTGAGGCTGTTAAGTCTTTCTGAATGTCTCTAGAGACAGCATTAAGAAGTAAGGAAATCGAAACTTGAAAGAGAAAGCCAAGTGTTGTAGGTTTCATTCATGAGAAAGATTTACAGGGTGCTTCATATAACTTGGCAGAGTTTCAGCTCTTTATGTATTATATAGTAACAATAACAATTAAGCAGCTGTTCCATGAACTGAGTGACTGGAAGGTAAAACAGGATTTGACAGTACTGAAAATGATCCTGCCAGCTACGTGCACAAATTATGAGTGTAATTCCCTCTGTTTCATGAGGCAACTGGAATCACCTGTGAGGACAAGCAAAATAGGGTTTTCCTAATCCCATCGATTTTAAACTGGTTGGGTATAACAGGACATTTTTCCTTTCTTTGGACTGTCAGGTAGTTCCTGATCTGAAGTGCTGAGTACCAGGCTGGGTATCTGTGGTGTTTTTGCAAGTAAAGTCTCTCCTGATGTGACATTAACAGCATTTCACTTTATTTCCAGATGAGGTGACGCGAAGGCGCAAGGGGAGCAGATCAGAAGCGTTTGGAATGCAGATGAGGCAACGCAAAGGAACCCTCTCTGTCAACTTTGTAAGTTTGATTCCTCTGCAGTCACTTTTGGGGAAAAAGATTTAGTTGATATAGTAAGATTATTTTTTCCCCTAAAACAACCCCCACCCCTTCAAATAAATGAATGAGTGCACACTGCAGCAGATAATACTGGTACGGGAAGAAAGAACAGTATTTTGATACATAATCTGTGCTCTAGGTTTTTGTTTTAATCTTTTGGACAGAAAGGCTATTGCACTGTGAAGCTTTTTGCTGATTGTACTTGCCCTATGCTTGAATGCCTCTGGTAGTTAATTTTCTGTTTGAGTTCCCCTTTGCAGAACAATTATCTTCCTTAGAAGAAATTTTGAGGTGCTCCAGTACTTCAGGAGTTTATTTTTAGTAATTCTACCTTTTCTATCTTTTCTATTTTGAGTTTTAATTAGCCATTATACAACTCTACTCAAGAGAAACCCAAAAGGAAAAGAATAAAATATTTAGTGCTCTGCTGTTTGGCTATGGAAAAGCAGTGGGTTGTTGTTCTTAATGTCTTTCATAGCACATGATTTTCTGCTTTTAAAGTGTCATATCTAGCATGTGTATGCAGCCATGAGTGGAGATAAATGCTTTCATGCATTAGACTCTTCACTTATAATTCAGCTGTTCTTTTTTCTCTTGGCCTGAGGACACTTAGGGGAGTTTATTTTAAATTTCATAATTAAAATTAGCAAAGAAAGCCAAGGCAACCTAAGACTCCAATAATAGTATTTTTATGTGTGGAAATGCCCCCTGGGGAGGGAGGAAATGTGAGAGAAGTTGGATATTGAAAAAGTAGATCATTTTGCTATTGCAGCTAAGTTAGAATTTGTGCAACTCTTTTTTTTAATTATGCTACTACTTCTGAGCATATCATGTTCGTAAGTATGCTTTAATTTTAAAATATTTTGTCTAGTCTTTTGTTTTTTTAATGGAAAACTATAATTTGTTTGCTCTTTCCATTCTATTTGTAAGGGAAAATGAAAATACTGTAGCAACAGAAATGTTTTGGAACTGTTTTGGTGTAACTTTAATCTTTGTGCAATTCTGTGACTTAGTATTGTTTGGTCCCACACTTTTTTATACTTGGATAAGAGATCTTCAAGGAAAGCAATCCCAAGTGCACAGGTGATCCATTTGCCTTCTATAACTTTGGTCTGAAAAACACTTTGGAGCAGATTTGTTTATACTTCTGCATCATTTATTTATCTTTTTGTGAAATTCTGACTGTGAAATTGATTTTATTTATGTGAATTGCTAACTGGGAGATAAAATACAGCTCTTTATCCTGTCCTTGCTCCTGATCCATGTAGTTCTGTATCACCACAGTCTTGCTCTGTTTTGTTGCAGGAGGCTTGTTTGTGGTTATTGCATAATCACAGATCTGCTGGTTGATTCTTGTTTCAGTTTTTGTATTTGGCTAATCATCATCTATGCTAATATAGAGATTGTAAATGAATTGGGAGAGGAGGTGGTATTATCAGTGAAAGGCAGCCAGTGAGTATCGTAGGAAAACCTCCTCTTACCAGCAATGTTTTAATGCACTGTTAGTTTGGGGAAGAGAACCTGAAAATACCTGCTAAGGAACCCTCCCACCCTTCCCTGTACTTGCAACAAAAGCAGCTGGTTTGGGGCTTTAGACAGACATGATACTCCATGAGGGTGAGGGCATGGACTTTTTTAAAAAGGGGAGAACGATATGTCTGTTAATAGAACTGCATTATTTTTTAAAATAGTTTCTTAGGAAACCTGAGCAGTCTTGTTAAGAAGTGTATTGTTGCCTAGCTGGGAGGTTGCATACTTAACTAGGCTGGTGTAACTAAAGACAGGGTTGACATCAAGTATTTAACACAGCTGAGTCTTCTCAGCTGAAAGGCACATGTGTTTGACATCTGGATGAAATTAAACCCCCCCAAAACAACCCCTCTGCTTCTGGTGTTATTTTGAGCTGCGTGAAGGAAACATGCACAGCCTGAGTTGCCAGTGACTGGAGGCAGTAGTGGCAGGATTTGGAGTAGGTTTCATTCATGAAGTTCATGTTGTTAGTAAAAGTTTATGCATAAGGTGACTTTTTTAGCTGTGATAAAGTAATAACAGTTGTTTTCATTTTATATTACAGTTCTTTGGTGTTAAATGTTTATATTTAATTAAAGTCCTGTGGACAATACAGGAAGTGACAGCAAATAAAATTTGAAACCTGTTGATGTGGTTTTGTTTCTGGTCCCAGCAACTACTTTGAACAGACACCTGTGAAAATTGTTTGCTATTTTATTGGCATTAATACTTCTCTCTGGAGTTTTTATCCTTTGTTTTGGAGAAAGAAAGAAGCTGGTACCTTTACATGCAATTTCCTTCCCTTCCTCTTGGATTTTTAGATTGAAATGTGTAGGTTTTTGTGTTTTGTTACCTCTGCTTTTTCGTTGCAAAGATCTCACTGGACTGTTGCAAGTGATGACAAAAATGTTTCTGAAATATTTTTTGAGATTTTCCTCAGCTGCGTACATGTTGTAGAGATTTAGTTTGAATTATTTTCCATGATAAGGTGCCTGAAGTGTGGGAATTTTGTAAACTGTAAGCTACTCTTTTGCCTTAAAATAATAAAAATGGGATTCTACTTGAGTTAATTGTCCAACTCAAGATGCATAGTTCCTTTGCAACACCCCAAATTCCCCTTCCTCCCTCCACGTGTTGCTGATTTGGGAAATTGAAGCATAGTAATTCATTATCAGTGCTTCTCAAAAACCAGAGGAGAGACTGTGTTGATGCTCATGTATCGAACTTCAGGATTACGTTCTTTGTTCCTTAGTTTAACAAAGGCAGCTTTTGGATGAGCAACTTTTTGTACCCTCTTTTTTTATTTTTCTTTTTTTTTTCTCTTCACAGGTTGATCTCTACGTTTGCTTATTTTGTGGTAGAGGAAACAACGAGGACAAGCTGCTGTTGTGTGATGGGTGTGATGACAGCTATCACACTTTCTGCTTGATTCCTCCCCTGCCTGATGTGCCCAAGGGTGACTGGAGGTGTCCCAAGTGCGTTGCTGAGGTACAGTTCAAGAGCTACTCAAGCTTTGTATGTGTACCTGTGCACCTGGAAAGATCCAGCTCGGTGCCAATCCATCCTTGTAGAAGACATCATTTGTTTTGGAATTTAGTCAAGATGAGCCATTAATTTTGGTAGATGAGCCATTAATTTTGGTTGATGAGCCATAAGGAGAGAGAAACATTCTTTATAGAGCTTGGGCGTAACCTCCGTTTATTAAATGGCCATGTGACAGCTAAAACTTTGGCCTTGGTATGTTAAGAGCTGAAGCTTAATTTGATAATCTGCTAGTGGGAAATTAGGGTGAGAGGGCGTGTTGTGATGGGTGTTTCAGCATAATGATGAGACATTTTGAAAACTATGAAGTAACCTAAGTGTGCAATTTGGGTGTAACAGGAAGCTTTGATTATTGGGAAGTCATTATAGCGTTGTTCAGAATACCTGGTAGCATAAAGTGAAAGAAGTAATTTAAAATTTTGTAGCTATTTTAGATTTAGGCTAGAAAATGCACTGTTCAGGCTGTGGAAGTGCAAGCTAGTTGAATTTGATGATGCAAAAATGAAGAGCTACTGAGTTCCAGGAGATGATGGAACAACAGACTAAATGCAGCAAACATCACTTGATTGGCTTGGTGTATGTCTTAAAGAAACAGATTTCACAAGCTCAGAGAATTGATAGTTGTAGGATTTGGAGGAAGAAAGTTACTGTTCCTAAATCTGTAATTTTGAGACTAGCTTTAACTGTTTTGGACCGTGTTTTTTCCAAAAGTGGCAGTTGTGCAGGCATGTATATGCCCATTTGCCCCACTCCCCCACATCTTTCTGTGTTGGCTTCTGCTGGTCTCTTTATGGTGATGAGCGGATAGTTGTGCAGCCACGTGATGAGGTGGATCAGCTCGTTGCTCTCACTGAGAGGGGAAGTTGTCACATGAATCCAGGCAAATGCTGTTGTGAGAGAGGTGGAAATTCATAGTTACAGGCAAGGGAGAAGATTCAGCTTTGCCTTTGGGCTGCTGCTCGCAGAATGGATTAAACTGCTAGTTCTCTTAAGAGAGAGAGCTATAAGAAGTATTAGCAAACTCTGTGTGGCCAAGAAGGCCAATGGGATCCTGTCCTGTATCAAAAATAGCGTGGCCAGCAGGCCCAGGGCAGTGACCCTTCCCCTGGACTCTGTGTTGGTGAGGCCACACCTTGAGTGTTGTGTTCAGTTCTGGGCCCCTCAGTTCAGGAAGGATATTGAGGGGCTGGAGCGGGTCCAGAGAAGAGCAACAAGGCTGGGGAAGGGACTGGAGCACAAGTGCTGTGGGGAGAGGCTGAGGGAGCTGGGGGTGTTTGTGCTGGAGAAGAGGAGGCTGAGAGGTGACCTCAGCACTGTCTAGAAGTACCTGAAGGGAAGTTGTAGCCAGGTGGGGGTTGGTCTCTTCTCCCAGGCACTCAGCAATAGGACAAGGGGGCACGGGCTCAAGCTCTGCCAGGGGAAATTTAAGTAGGAGATCAGAAAAAAATTCTTTGCAGAGAGCGTAATCAGGCATTGGAATGGGCTGCCCAGAGAGGTGGTGGATTCCCCATCCTTGGAGGTTTTTAACCTGAGATTGGCCATGGCACTGAGTGCATGATCTGGTAAAGGGACTGGAGTTGGACCAAGGGTTGAACTTGATGATCTTGGAGGTCTTTTCCAACCCAATCCATTCTATGATTCAGCAATTTACTGTGGAATTAATTTAGAGAATATGGTAGGAAATAGTGTGGCTGCAGTAGTTTAAGAATGGAAACTCCCAAGAAGTTTTGCTACTGCTAGTAGAAACAGGAATATATTGTTACCAAGGAAAACTGTGCATGTACATACAACACCAGGGAAGATTGTGTGCCAAGTAAGTTGTTACTACCAAATGGTACAAAAAATACTTGAAAAATTCTAGAAATACATTGAAAGTAAGATCAAGAAGGTACTGTATTATGTAATGGTGAGTAGACAGATAACAGCAGAAACATGTTTGCAGTGCTCAGTAGTGCTTTATGCCTCAGCTTTTACTTTAGATGTTAATTGTGTACAGATGCTTAATGTAATTTTAACAGCAGGGTGCTGGACCAGAAGCTGGGAAGAAGAGGATAGGAGCTTCTTACATGTATTTAGGTCAAGGCTGTTTGACAGCGTTCACAGATGTAGATTCTCTGTTGCAGGATCCATTTAAGAGCTACTTGGATACTTGTTGGGCATTGTCTAGGAATAGTTCCTCTTGAAAAAAAACCAAACTACTGATGAATTCCTTTCTAGTCCTGTTTCTGTATGACTGCATAGCTGACAATGTGACATCATCTTGGTGTTCAAACGTGTCTTGTGTATATATAAACATTGTGTCATTTCCAAAGGAGCTGAGAAAGTCACAGTAGAAATGGGTGAGGAGAGAAATGCACACTGCTGGTTTTTGCACTCTCAGTATGAATGGGGATAGAACAGTGGAGGTTTTCTGTCAGATGGGCCATGTCTGTTGCTGGCTGTATTGCACTGTTCTAACTTTATTCTTCCTCTTTTCTCCTATATATTTTCACAGTGCCAAATCCATTGATGATTTGCTGACTTGATAAGGCTGAAACATTTCGGGGGGTTTGTTCCTGTGCTGTTATCCTGCAGGGGCCTAAGAAATGTCTTAGGGCTGCCTCAACAGCTTGTGCACAGCCTTACTCTGTGGCTGGCAGCAGGAGATGATGAAGCATAGTTTTGGACAGGAAAGCAGAAGTGTGTGGCATTGGGGTTTACAGTGTTAGATTAGCTGCTGTACCATAAATCCTGTGCTGTTTCCGTTGTGGTAGGACTTCCTCAGCCGAGGAAAGCACTCAAAAGTAGGAGTTTATTGTATTTGGTAAGGACTCTGACACTGGGGCTCTTTGCTAAAAATGTAACTGTGTCATAGTCTGCTGCAGGGAACAATATTTTTGTGTTCTGTCTCCTAGGAATGCAACAAACCCCGTGAGGCCTTTGGATTTGAACAAGCTGTCAGGGAATATACTCTCCAGAGCTTTGGGGAAATGGCTGATAACTTCAAGTCTGATTATTTCAACATGCCGGTCCATGTGAGTTTCAACTTTTGTTGTGATTCCTTGTAAGGGAAAAAGAGAAGAGGTTTCAGCTGATCCTCCCTTTTTGCTAAGGCATCTTAGCTTTGTTTAAAGAGGCACCATAAGCTTCAGACATGTAAACAAATGATTTGGCTTTCTGGCATCTGGTCTCATTTCAACTTCATTTCACCCTTTTCCTGAGATGGACAGACAGCTTTATTGCCTGTTAGGGTATACTGCATTGAGCATGCTCTAGTTTAAAGTTTTTTACCCTTTCTGATAAACTCAACTAAGTATCTTGTTCTTGTTTGGCAAAGAGGTCCTTCTCCTGCCCTTCCCATGGCTTTTGCCTTGGTTTTGTTCATCCAGAGGATAAATAATTGTTTTCCTTACTGTTACAATCTTTTCTTGTAGTCAAGTCAATAGACTGAGTCTGTCTGATAATGACAGGGTTGGGTTTATGTTCTGCATCTCAGCAGCGTTTGTTAAACCAGCATTTCTGCTTTGGCACACTTCCACAGTTCCACTGACCTGTAGACTCTGTGCTGCACCAAGGTCTTTCTCCTCTCATGGTTCTTCGGTAACTTCTGGACATTCTTGCTAGAGCCTCTACCTTTTAAGGACAGCAGTTTATTATACAACTGTGGGACATGGAGCAAAGCAAGAAACAAAGCTTATTTTACAAATAAGCTTTATAAATATATGCGTTTAAGTAAGAATCATAATGAGCTATATGAAGATCAAACGTTGAATGCAGTTTTATGTCTGAATTTCCTTACTGTTATTCAGAAATTCTGGTCATTACCCACTGAAATAGTTTGGAATTTGCATGCTGTTCTCATTGCATTTGCTACTTGACTTCTTTTGGCTGTCTCCTCTTCCCTTTCTTTTTTGCTATACCTCTGGTGATTCCATCTTTTTTGTTTATTTCTTCCCTCACAATGTGATATCCTATTTCTGAAACATTACAGGCTCTACAGAGGAATACAGACCAAACTGTGACTTGGAAGAGATGGAGAGAAGAGAGGCAGTGACTTTGGTGTTTGAAAATTCATGGAGAATTAATAGCAATGTATTGCTTGAATGATAATTTTTGTGTTGGGTCTTACTTGCACATACCTGAACGTCTCTTCTGCTTTCAGATGGTTCCCACTGAGCTTGTAGAAAAAGAATTCTGGCGGTTAGTGAGCAGCATAGAAGAAGATGTCATTGTGGAGTACGGGGCTGATATCTCATCCAAGGACTTTGGAAGTGGCTTCCCAGTGAAGGATGGCCGACGGAAGCTGATGCCGGAGGAGGAGGTGAGGAACAGGATATGCACACTGGCTGCATTCTTTGCACTGCCTAAGTTTTCACATTAAGAATTTAGGTCAGAAATCAGCATGGACTTTTTTCATGAAGAAGTTGCTTAAGGCTTTTGCATGTACTTAACATTCCTTTTGAGCAGGCCATTAATCTGATAATTGAGGTTCTTTTACAGATCTGGTTGCTGATAAATAAGCTCCTTTTCGTGATTTAAGTCACACCTCTTTTCTGTCATTTAGTCTTAGCAGGCAAAGATGTGCAAGTTGTTGCAGTATGTCTGAGTATGAGGATGCTAACAGTATCTTTTTCTTTCTTGTTCCAAACCTTTTCATTATAGACTTAGCTACAGAAACATGATTCTGTCCTCCTTAGGAGGTTCTTAATGGGTTAAACAAACTAATTGGATTTAGCTTGTTTCTCTGACTGTAAGAATGAAAAGATACAGATACAGCATCCTATTATAGAAAATTTTTTAAAGAACATCTGGTAAGTATATTACCTCTTTTCCCTCACACCTTAGCATAACATATCAATATTCTTGCTGCTTATATGCTTAAAATTCAGACAAAGTGAGAGTGAAGGTGTGGTTTCCTGATTACACAGCCCCAGATCAATTTATGCTGCTCACTGGAAGAGGTAATCCTGCTCACTGGAGTCTTCCACTCATATCTGCACCTTCATTTGTGCACCTTTGTTGACTGCAGTGATTGTGCAGCTGCTGAGTGAGTCAGAATGGACTGTTGATCTGTTTGTGTGTTTGTTTTTAGCCAGATCACTTAAGTCATCTGACTCACTGCTTTGCCTTTGTAGTGTCAGAGCAAAGGAAACAGCAGAAATGTGTGGCTGAGCTATGTTGGACTGGTCCTTTCAGTAACTAAAATGCCTGTTATCTGTGCTTACAGCTTTTTTAAAGGTGGAAAGTAGACTAATGTTAAAGCACAGAAGTGAGCTTTTAAGGCTGCCTGGATTATTATTTTTTGTTCAAATTGTGTATATTTGAAAGTAATGGTGGGAGTACCTAATGGGTGATGCTGTCTTCTTAAAAATGAATGAGTAGGAATTTCTTCCCTTGAGAAAACATTTTAAGTAATCTGTAAAGTAGATGAACATAAACTGCAGTGAAATAAAGGTGTTAAAAGAGCTGAAGTAATAACATAAGATTCACTGCATTGTTTGCAATTTGAAGTTGTCCTATATTGAAGACTTCTATCTTCAATTCTTCTGCTGGTGTTGCTGCTATTTTTTTCCATCAGAAAAGCATGAAACCTGCAATCTTGAGGTGGGGAGGAAATCAAAGCTTAAGTGTATAAGCCTTGACCTAAAGAAGATGGGCCATGTATGTTGAATTACTAGGACAGGCCTAAAAATCTTACTATTTGATGACTAAGGTATTTAAGGAATTATTTCTAATTTTGATGTTGCAGGAAATACCCACTGTCCACTATAGAAATGGGTAGACTGATCTTTTCCTTTGTACTTTCCTTTTCTGCAGCTGTTGTCTTTATGTTCTTCTGATTTTTTTTCAATTTTTCTTCTTCTTCTGGCAGGATTATGCGCTCTCGGGTTGGAACTTGAACAACATGCCAATTCTAGAACAATCAGTCCTTGCTCACATCAATGCAGATATCTCTGGCATGAAGGTACCTTGGCTGTACGTGGGGATGTGTTTCTCCTCATTTTGCTGGCATATTGAAGATCACTGGAGCTATTCCATCAACTATCTGCACTGGTATGGGCTGTCCTTTGTGCATGTACCTTACTCTGCCCTGTTTGCTTTAGTCAATTTGTAATTCTGTTTGAACTCTGCACACTGATGACATTTTCAAATAAAAAGCCAAATGTGATGAATTCTTAGCTTTGACTGGTTAAAAGCAAATGGAGATACTGTTATAACCATATTAGCCTTTTTCATTAGCTGATTAAATATTCTTGTGTGGCCAGCATTCCCTTGTCACTGTAAAATCAGGCTTTACAGGGACACATCTTTTCAAAGAAAGCCTTTGGTTTTGAACTGAATTCATGTTCACTAGTTCACTGCTTTATGATTTACAGTTGGGATGTGTCTGTGCAGGAAATTGAGTCTGCTGTCTCGTGGCTTACAGAGGCACCAGAACTGACTGCTCAGCAGCAGATCTGTGTATACACAGAAATACTGCTTGTCAGGAGAAGAGAAAGCAGAATTCAGAACCATCCTAGAAGTGTTCTGGTGTTCAGCTTTTGTGTTTGAAAAGATGACTTGTGATAGATAAACTATTTGCCTTGCAGTCTTCCCAGTTCATCAGACTCAGTCACTGTGGGTGGAGCAGGGCGAAAGGGAAACTGTGGGAAGCAACCCTTAGAAAGTTTGTTATACCTCTGGTACAGATGAGTTGATGGCCTTCAGACCATGATTGCACATCTCTGGAGAAGCATGTTTGCTAATAAAGTCTGACCCACAGACTCAGGAAGGGAATTAATTTTGTTTTAAGTTTAGTTATTGTGCTCTGTGTGCTATTAAGTGGGTCCATGTGTGAGGGTTTGTTGCTGCTGAGCTCCAGCAGCACAGCATAGCTGGAGGAGCAGGTTTACTCTGGTGTGCTGGCTGTGTGCTGCCAGCAGGTGCCACTGCAGCCCGCGGGAACCACAGGGAATGCTGGTCTGGGCCTTGTCTGGCTCCTGGGAGGTGGGTGACAGGATTATTAATACATTTAGATAGTGCTGTGTAAACTCCTTCAGGTATTTCCTTGTGCTACTGCTTGTACTTTTTAATAAAATGTAATTTGAAAATAAACTGCAGCACTGTAGACACTAGGTTATTACAGTTGATTTTGGTTAAGAAAGGACTGGAAAGACTGGAATAATGCTTGAGTAGTTATTTGTTTAGTTTTGGTGTTGTTAATTTTTTCGTCTTTCATACTTAAGTAGTTCATGTAATTTGGCTCTTTTTGTTTTAAGGGACCAGTGGACCACGGGTTTTAGTAATTAGTTGCGCATATTAGAAGAGGTGCTTGTATTTCATTCCACTGGCTGGCATACCCTTCCATTGGTTTCAGGAATATGACCCCTCCAAGTGCAATTGAGTGGAGGAGTACCATGATCTCTTTTCTCTTAAACCTTAACTGTGGACAGCCAAGGTTTTGTTTCTTAATTCCTTCTTCCTGAAGGAAAATAATTGCCTATTTTACCCTTTTAGAGCATGGTAAGTGACAGTTACCTTCTACATTAGGCTTGTCAGTGTGTGTTGAGCATTGTGTTGTAGTGTGACTGATTTCTCAGATTAGAATAGTACATCCTGAAGAAGATGCTCATTGATTGAAGGCATTTTTTATATCTAGGTGCAAAATATCTGGCTTTTGAGGACAGTGCTGCTCGGTGTGATGTGTACATTGTAGTTGAGTGGCCCCGTTACTTCCCTTTAAATTATGTGTATTGCTGTGGTTTTGTTTTGGTAGGGGAGAGCCAAAGACGTGGTATGGTGTGCCCTCTCATGCAGCAGAGCAGCTGGAAGATGTGATGAAGGAATTGGCTCCTGAGCTGTTTGAATCCCAGCCTGATCTTCTGCATCAGCTGGTCACTATTATGAACCCCAATGTGCTGATGGAACATGGTGTACCAGTGAGTAGCACACCAGCATTTTTTACATAACTATTCCTATGTGTTCTGTTTTTTTTCATTCTCTGCCCGATTTGTGTAACAATGGTTTGGCATAACTGAAGAATTTTTATGGTGGACATTTGCATATTCAATTCATTACTTACAGGGTGTTTTTTAAAGCTGCTTTCTAGAATCTTTTGTAGACTCACCAGTCTTACCTTATAATAGAAGTGAGTGTGCCAAGCTTCCTACATAAAATACCTTATAGAACAAGTGTACTTTGTGTATTACACTTAATTTTTAACAAAAAAATCCATTCCCTTGTATAACAGCAAGTTTGTCTGAAATACTTTTAATATCTCTGGACAGTAAAATACTTGTTTTATGGTTGGCATTACAAAATGGTTTTCTGACCAAATGTAATTGACTGCAGACCTCTAAGCAGCAGTCACTGTCATTGGCTTTTGTCTTAGGATAAATTGCTTCCCTGGCAAATACCCCAGCAAAGCAAACCATAAACTGTTTCCAGAAGCTTTTGCGTTTTGTGGTACAATGGATTAAATGATGATAGAGAAACATCCCTTTTGGGATTCATAAAGAGAATTTTCAACTGTTGGCTTATATATTCAGCTTTTTTGAGTAAGGCTGTAAATTGAGTATTCATTTTGAGAAGGCAGACCCAGTTCTTTCCATTGTGATGTTCTGTAGGTACAGGAAAGGTTGTTCAAACACTGTATAGTTTTGTGTCTTAAACTCTGTTGCAGGTTACATATGTTTTTTTCTTTCCTTTATCCTCATCCACACTAGGTTTTCAGGACCAATCAGTGTGCTGGTGAGTTTGTTGTGACCTTTCCTCGTGCCTATCACTCTGGATTTAACCAGGGATATAACTTTGCTGAAGCTGTGAACTTCTGCACTGCTGACTGGGTATGTTCTTTGCTGTATATTTCCTATGTCTCTGCTCAGTGACCTCTGCAAGGACTGTGTTAGTAACTTAACTATCTGAAGAATAGTCTTTCGAGTTATATAGTATATTTTATTTTTATAATTTTTGGTACAGCAGTTAAAAACTGATGTGAATTTCCATGACACAAAGTAATTTTATGAGCACATAACTTTATGCAACTTCAAACTCAAACTTTGGCACGTATTCTTCCTTTTTCAGTATTGATCTTGCTGAAAAGTGACATCTCAGAGTACCTTTAGGTAGTATTTCTGTGATGCATTTTTCTGAAGTTGATACAGATCAATGTACTCTCTTGAACAGCTGTTGTCATTTGGATGTTGGAGATAGGCGTATAGCAGTCCTTTTTTCCTCTTTTGTGCCAGCTCATTGCATCTTTTAATTACTTTAGTGCTTGTTCTAAGTTCTAATAGCTGTGCCATATCAGTGCATAGCTTATGAGGATTGTTCAGTAAATTGTAAAAAGTGTGTTCTGTTCCTATCCAGGATTTACAGTTGAAAGTTATGATCTCACTTACAGTTTATCTGTCTCTAGCTTCTTTTTAGTTAACTACAAATAGAAATTTTAGCCTTTGATCAGGGAATTTTATGCATTTATCAGAAAAATTGTCTGCAGGATTGGCTGTGTGTCAGTGTTCTTTTTTTCTCCTGTGCTCCTTATGTAATCTGTGTGTAGCTGCTGTGAAAAACTGCTAAACTCATCATAGAATCATCGAATGGATTGGGTTGGAAAAGACCTCCCAGATCATCAAGTCCAACCCTTGGTCCAACTCCAGTCCCTTTACAACATCATGGCACTCAGTGCCACGGCCAAGCTCAGTTGAAAAATCTCCAGGGATGGGGAATCCACCCCCTCTCTGGGCAGCCCATTCCAATGCCTGATTACTCTCTCTGCAAAGAATTTCTTTCTGATCTCCAACTTCAATTTCCCCTGGCAGAGCTTGAGCCCGTGCCCCCTTGTCCTATTGCTGCGTGCCTGGGAGAAGAGACCAACCCCCACCTAGCCAGAAATTCCCTTCATATCAGCCTTGTGAAGTTTCCTTTCCGTATGAAAATGTAGCCAGAATCTCTTTGGCAGATTCATCTAACATCTCACATATTTTGATTTAAAAGGCACAGAATAAGTGATAGCAGTTTTGGTTAACTCTAGGCATCTTGTGTTAAATGTCTGTGTCCAACCATAGTGGTATCCAGAGGGCAATGCGTTCACCTTGGCATAGATCAGATGACTTCTCTTTGGTGCCAGTTTCTTTCCACTGGAAATAAAAAGAGCTTAAGATGACTCTTAAACTTGTGTCTGTAAGTCAAGCACATCAGATTATGGAAGATGCCCCCCTATCCCCTAAATTGGATATCATCTTTGTCTCCATCTGTGACATTATTTAAGGTTGTTGCAATTGTCTCTGTCCTGTCAAATACAATTCTCCTAGCCTCAGTCTTCTCCCAGTATTTGTCAGGGGAAGGAAAGTAGGAGCAAAGAGGTGATTTTGCAACATCTTTTCCCAGAATGATAGATCCCGTGGTTTTTTGTAGCTTCCCATTGGACGTCAGTGTGTGAGTCATTACCGAAGGCTGGGACGTCACTGTGTTTTCTCCCATGAAGAGCTGATCTTCAAGATGGCTGCAGATCCAGAGTGCTTGGATGTTGGGCTCGCTGCCATGGTCTGCAAGGAGATGACTCTGTTGATAGAGGAAGAGACACGGTTAAGGGAGACTGTTGTACAGATGGTGAGTAATAAAAGGCAACTCTGTGCTCGCAAAAGAACTTTTGCTTCCCCTTCCCCCTGCCTGCATAAGAGCTTTTGAGCAAGTGTCTAATTTTTTTTGTTAGGGAGTGTTGATGTCTGAAGAAGAGGTGTTTGAACTGGTTCCAGATGATGAACGTCAATGCACAGCTTGCAGAACCACGTGCTTCTTGTCGGCTCTTACATGTTCCTGCAATCCTGAGCGTCTGGTGTGCTTGTACCATCCGTCTGATTTATGTCCATGCCCCATGCAGAAGAAGTGTTTAAGGTACACAGGATTTTTTTTCCTGCATACTTTTCTTCCATATCTAATAATTTACTGTAGATCAGCGACCAAATACAATTTGCCACGCTTCTCTCCTCCTTTATTGAAGGAGTATTTTTGTCTTCTTTGTTTCTTGGTCCCAGGGCAAATGGGTATTGTACATGCTCTGTTTTTCTGGCCTTATTGTATCTGGAAAAGCTCAATATTACAACATCCTGGCTTTTGTATGGGCATTAATATTTTTCTGTGTTTTCCTTCCATATTGCCAGGTACCGGTATCCACTAGAAGATCTTCCTTCTTTGCTGTACGGAGTGAAAGTTAGAGCACAGTCTTATGACACTTGGGTCAGTAGAGTTACAGAGGCTCTGTCTGCCAATCTCAACCACAAGAAAGGTCAGACTTCTGTCATTCATAGTAGGATGTCCTGAAACTCCTACATTTGTTCTGTGCTCTGATTTAATGAGAGAAGTGTTTTGTTTAGTGGAAAAAAGAGATGAGCTAATGCAAGACTGTAATGCAGCTTGTCACTGTGCATTTCAAATTGAACTACCCTGTAGGAACCTTGATTGGAGACCTTTGAAGCAATCAAAAATGTCTCTTGTACTTGCATACAAAGTATTTGTGTGCTCTTATTACAGATGTGATTGAGCTGAGGGTAATGTTGGAGGATGCTGAAGACAGGAAATATCCAGAGAATGATCTTTTCCGCAGACTCCGAGATGCTGTGAAAGAAGCAGAGACCTGTGCTTCAGTAGCACAGCTACTGCTGAGCAAAAAGCAAAAACACAGGTAGGACAGGCATTTTTTCTGCAGTTTCCATCTGTCACTTTTGTTACTCAGTTTGGCATGGAAACACTATGAACGTGGAGGTCTCACTGTCCTGACTTCTTTCAGTGGTTCCTGTCCTTAGTACTGTGGCTCACTGAGAGATGGGGAATGGGGTAAGCAGATACAGTGACACAAAGGGCCCAAAAAGTGGATGTGATTTTACAGTTTACAGCTGACTCATGTACTGAAATGTAAAATCCTTTGGAGAAGCTGTGTTTGATTGCTGATGAAGTGTTTCTCTGAATATGTGGGAGAGTTGTAGGGAAAGACAACTAGAGGTAAAAATGTAATGAAATTTTTGGCATGGGTATTTGTGTTTGGGACAAAAGGATCTTGGGGAGCACAGCAGTGCAGAGAGCAAAAGCTGTCCGTAGTTTGAGCTAATCTGTTACTTCTTGGGAAGGGCCATGGGCGGCAGTGATGTGTGGCTAAAAAGCAGTGGCTTCCTCAGGAACTTCTGGCAGTTTAACTCCCTTAGTTCTCTGTGTTACCTGCCTTGCCTGTGAGTGCCTCAGGATTACTCTCTCCCCTGGCCCTGCCTCAGCTGTCTACTGGGTGTGTTCCTTGTTCTCTTTCTCCTGTGTGTTCTGTGCACTGATAAAAAGTCCCATAGCACTTATTTGATCAGGTGACCATAGTTCTTGTGGGAGTAGTTGTGTGGTAAACTTTTGTGACTTGCAGTTCCTCTGTTGATTATAAGATCTGGCTTTGTAGTTGGTTGGGGGTTTTTTGCATGTGTAATTTTTGTGTACAACTTAAGACTTTTGGGGGAGTAATGCCTTGTTAATTACAGTGCCCACCTTCACTACATAGAACATAATGCATATCATATGTGCTTGAATTTGAACACTGAAATGTTAAGAGTTACACCACAGATCCAAGTGTAATAATCTGTTGTAGCTAGAAAGCTATTACAAAATAAAGAAGCATTTCTGCTGTACTGGAGGGGAAAGAAGCCTCTCCTGTTTGTTTTATTGCCTGTAGGATCCCACTGCCACAAAGTATTAGTCACTTAGAACTCTGGTCTGCGTAGGGGAAGCAACATGACAGGGTTTTCATTGCCCTGTTGTAGTGAAGGTTTAATTATTTTGGTAGCTCCCAGGTGTTCCTGGTCTGTTGTTGCTCCCTCCTCTTTCTCCTGCTGTTGGACTATATCAGCTTTGTCTCACCAGACCTTCAGTTGCTGATATATATGTAAAAAAAAAAACCAACTCTTCATTTAATTATTTGGTGGGTTTCCAGCACTATGCCAAGAAAGACAAGGGTAGAAAGATTTGACAGCTTTGAAATGGTGTGTCTGATCTAAAGCTGCAAGGATTCTATGGGACCAAAAAAGGACTTGTATGTATGTCTGAGGGCTGTTGTGTGCTAAATAACTATTTTATGAAATGAGGTTTAAGAAAGATTTTAGAACTTCTTTGAGCAGTATTAGGAAATGTAATTACAAAGGTTGCATTCCACTGCTTTTTTAACATTTATGTTCATATTTAATATGTTGAGAAGGCTCATATTTACACAAAGGATAAAGTTATTAAAGCAAATAAAAATAAGTGCTCAAACAAAATAATTTGGCAGGGATTGATGCAGCAATAAACTCATGGTCAAATGTAGCAAAAGAAAATCTATGCCTTATCCATCTCTTTATATATAAACCCAAAAAATAGTTGATGTGTAGCTGTGCAGTTGTGTTCAATATCGTATTTAATATCCTTCCTGAAGGGAAGTTGTAGCCAGGTGGGGCTTAGTCTCTTCTCCCAGGCACTCAGCAACAGGACAAGGGGGCACGGGCTCAAGCTCTGCCAGGGGAAATTGAAGTTGGAGATCAGAAAAAAATTCTTTGCAGAGAGAGTGCTCAGGCATTGGAATGGGCTGCCCAGAGAGGGGGTGGATTCCCCATCCCTGGAGGTTTTTAAGGTGAGCTTGGCCGTGGCACTGAGTGCCATGATGTGGTAAATGGCGTGGAGTTGGACCAAGGGTTGGACTTGATGATCTCGGAGGTCTTTTCCAACCCAATCCATTCGATTCTGTGATTCTATGATTTTAATCCTAAATCTCTCCCTTCTGTTGGGAGATGTGAGTTTCCATAGGCAGGGATAGTTGGATCTGTGTGTGCAGCTGTTCATGCAGCAGCAGCCTGTGGTTGGACTGGGGACAGAACGCCTGTGGGATGTTCAGTGTCCCCTCCCACAGTGCTGCCTCTTGGAGCCTTGCATGTTGTTGGCTCTTGGGCAGGGATTTTGGGGGATTTTGCAGGTCTGGTGCAGCCACCACTCCCCCCCTCTGTCTGTTGTAGCAAATCAAAGCCTGCAGTATTCCTTTTCCCCCTCTGAGGTTTAGCTGGTGTATAATTATGTTTGATCATTAATCTAAGTTTTACATTTACAATTATATGTAAGTCCATAGGTTGAAAGATGGAATTTCTTTTCTTTAATATTTATGTAGTAATAAAATGTAGATTCATTAGCAGGGAACAGCTTTTAAGTGTTTGAAATCTGTCCTGCTTGTGAAGTTGTGCCTGCTAGTGATATGTATAAGTGTTTAATTTGTGCTGTGTGTCACTTTTAAGTCTTTTACTGCAGTCAGTGGGCTTGTTTTACTTGCTTCAAGTGATATTTAATGGAAATGTCTTTGCAGAACGTGTCCTACTCAATAGCAGTCCTGTGTTGTAAGGCAGGTTTCTGCAGTTCTCTGGCTACAAGGGAACATGCCAGAAAATAAGACTTGTTTTCAGAGTTTGTTGCTGTTAACGTATCTCAAACTTCTTGTCAGTGCCTGTCACAGCAGTCAACTTCTTGAGCTGCCTAAAGCTATTTTCTTTTACCTATTTATAACAAACTCAACTTGAAAGTCATCTAGGGAATTGTACCTTTGGAAAGGTATAAGTGTGTGAGTGTGAGTTCGTAGTAAATCTTGAAGGTGAGAAAAGATTAATTAGGCCACAGTGTACAGGTGTCACACTCAAAGACAGTTTTATTCCAGAACTCCATGGAGAGGAAAAAACAGGTAAAAGCTTCTTTCTAACTTCCATTACAGAATATATCTCTTCCTTATTCCCACCCATAGCTCCATCCAGTAGGTTGAACCACAGTGTCCATAAAACTCATCACAGCTT